>QVIK01000131.1:64832-88506 GCA_003957845.1 Oidium heveae | reverse complement strand
GTGTAGATTCACAAAATTCATTATTTGACCTAAAGAAGTTAGTAGATCACGGGATCGCAAATATTGTTTTTAGCATTACGGGACGTTCTTTTGAGTATTCTGAACAAACATAAAAACAGTATCCACCACCACCACAACAACAACAACAACCTCGAAGTATTAGAGCCTTTAGTCTCTGCAATATTGTTGGATATAATGTTTGATCATGTACACTGCATCATAATACTACATCATCTGATTTCCCAGCAAATTTCAGCTCCACCTTTTGGGCTTAAGTGATGTATTTTACTAATAATAATAATAATAATAATAATAATAATAATAATAATAATAATAATAATAATAATAATAATAATAATAATAATAATAATAATAATAGCAGATTATTACTTTGAAGGAACTGCCAGCGAAGACCGTATCTCCTTCTCCACAGCCTTAGCTTGCAAAAATACTTCTAAGTTATGGAGTAGTAATGCCTCTGTAAAACCTGGTAGATTATGTCGGCGGACGCAGTCTGTAAGTTGGCAACGTCGAATCCGTGTGAGTATATAAATATTATCAATACTCAAGTAACCCTCTAAAATTAAGGTTACGCTTACCCTGCGTGTGCATATACATGTGTATGGGCAAGTTAGGTAGCTAAACCTCAAAAATTGTAAAACTTTAATCTGAAATTAGCCCGTGACAAGCGAGTAACTTTCGTCTTTTTTCAAATTTCTACTGTCTCTGAAGTAACCTATAGTATTCAGTGCCTCTTTCTCTTTCAAATTCGTGCTCACAGAAAATTACAGACTGGAAGATACTATCTTTCGGTATGTGGAATTATTACACGGAGAATTATCGCATTTCTCTAAATAACCTTATTTCTGAATCTCGCACCATATCACGCAAGGATAGAATTTTGGCATGGCGTGAATTTGAATGACAATCTGTTTCAGCTCTTTTCTTCTCACCTAGAGAAAAAAATCTCACTTCACGAACTCAATCCTTAAGAGCTATAAAGTTGTATAACACTGGAAGATACATTTTGCAAACGAGTTCTCAGCAATTCGATCCTGAGAAAGAAGTTGACAGAGGCTTTTTTAGATAAAGTTTTTAAAATTCGATTCCTTTTAATCATTAGTGGAAGACGTTTTATTTACGAACAAATTACACTTTTTTTTAAAATTCTTTCTATGGAAATGTTTCTTGTAGTGTTTGCCACAAACTCAACGGCAAGATTTATAACTTTTCCGATTTTAGAAAGATTACATAGACCTTCTATTAATTTTAATTATACATTGAAAGAATGCCATAATTTATCTTTAGACTAGAGTATATCACTGGTGTTTCAAATTTCTAGTTTTCACTGTTTAAAGGCGCTGGTGAGTCTCTAAGCTCACTAGTCGTTGGGATATAATTACTATTGCCTATAATTGATTGACTAGCTTCCGGTGAGGGATCAAATTCATTGTCCATAGTGTCTCTCCAGGAACACTTGGCATGCTTTTTGGTGCATGCTTGACATGCAGTCAAATGTTTGATACAATCAAATTTTAATCGACGGCATCTATCACATGGCGGCTGGATAATATCGCCTCGTTCCAGCTTCTCAATTCTGGAAGCCATTAATAGGCGATTTGTCACTTCTTTCAACCTACACCGAGCTTCCTGATGAAGAATTGCTCTATTATCAGGCTCTATCTGTGTGGCTATTGGCTTTCTTAACTGAGTACTGCCGTCGGGATTAGTATAGGAAAGAAATTGTTCAAGAAGTCTGTCCTGTATTTGAGCTGTGTCCTTAATCTGGGCTGTAGAAGTCTGAGCATGAGTGCAAGCATTAATTGTAGAATAATTTCGAGGAAAAGAATGGTGATCTGCTTCTCCGTATGAGTGAGTCTCAGCTGCTATTTTGCAACCTAAAATGGCAGTTTGTCGACCCTTTATCTGATAGTTAAGCCGTCGAGCTTTGCTAGCCACTGTGTCAGCTTTCTTAATAAGTACCGCTAGACGTGCTTCTAAAATCGAAAGAGTACAAATTTCAGTTGACTCATCATCAACTATAGGTTGAATAGGGATCATGCGCTCTGGGCCGCCAGACATAATTAATTGATAGTCATCTTCTGAGATTTCAATCTGACCGCCTCTAATCCATATTCGAGAGACCTTCTCGCCTGGCACATCCATACTGTCTATGAGAACAAATTCCGAAGGGTTAGTACGAGCAAAGGTCACAATATCAAGCCATGTAGCTGGCGATTGAGAAAGAGGAAGTGAATTCTGAATAACTTTTATAGGGCCATCAAAAAGCTTTAGAAAAGATTTCATTAGAAGTGGAGCAACTAGCTTTGCTCCTAGGTTGGCTGCTAGACTCTCATGGCGTTGTAAAACACTTTCATAATCATCGATTAGGCCAAGAACATCGCTAAACGTTTCGCTGTCTCCTTCCATTAGGCGTAATCTCTCACTTCGTGCTTTGGTCATATAATTAATCATAGTCACATTACCTTGCCCTGAGCGACCCGCATTTTCATCAACGAGATAACGCACGGGACTGCGCTTGCGTTTCGTTGATTTAGCACTCTCTATTTCATGACTTTCCATTTGATTAATTAGAGAAGCTAGCTCTAATTATTCATAAATTTTGGGCATTAGGTAATTCGTTAAATAACTGAGGCTTTTTTAGTTTCGGAGTTTCTTCTCAGATATGAGCGAAGGAAGAAAACGGAATTGTATTCGCAGCGTATCATTCGTGTGCTCCTCTTCGAAACTCAAGTCATTACACAGAAGGTAAACAGATTAAATATTATTAAACTCCACGCATCAAAATATAATTGTTCACAATAGCTAATGAATTTCTCAAAAACAAAAGTTATGGATGTTTTTCTTTCAGAATGGGATACCAAAGTGGTAAAAAGTAAATTTGTAAGGAATTGGTATGCGCGGAAATTGTGAGGGCCATGAAGGGGCGGAAATTAAAGTTTCCCGCGGCGGATTTGCCACCGCAGATTTGGCACGTGACCTAGGATTTCCACCATCCCACCTTCTTCGGTCGTCGGGAGACTTAGGAAGCGTGGAGTTTCACAATTTCCACCCCACGCGATATAATTGAAGTAAAAGCCAATCAATCCTGAACCTTGCTACATCATGTAATCCCAGTAAATAGCCGCTAAATGAGCCCTGGCTAAAAAGGCCAATGGAATAGCTGATTTTGCCAGTTTCCCCATGAAATCCTTAATATCGCTCGTAATTTTTTCAATTTCATTATGTGGTCTGCGGCCGCTTACTAAATCTGGTGGCTTATATAGAGCACCCCATGTCCGCTACGCAACACCCCCATGCTCGTAATATAGCGGGGCTATTTCTGTTGATCTTAATTCTGTCATATTTAAGTAATTGCCTGATTATCAGGATCATTTATAGCACTAAATTCTCGCTTACTTACATGGCTAAATATTGCTCCCATAAGTATAATATAATAGCTCTCAATTTTGACCAAACAAATCAAAAATCTGCGATACAATTTTGGATGTTGGACATCAAAAATTGATTCGAGAATGGATGATAAAAATATTATTTTTATATTTCCCTTCCTAAATTAAATCTCTTCTCATACACCCATAAAGTAAACATATAAATATACTAACGACTGACTGTGTACCACTTATCATGTGTAATTATAAGTTGAACATGATATCTAACGAATAGAAATAATATGAAGATAAGTAAGTTTCTGGTATACATAAATTAACCATTGTATATAATTCTAGCTCTCTGGGGACAATTACAACAATTGTGTCCTGTAGACTGACAGCCTCTACAAAATTGCCTGTTGTGTCCATGTTCGGTGCAAAGACTGCAGTGTGGAAGTCGACTTTATACCTGCTCACATTGGCTCAAAATTCTACCCGTGACAGCAGCTTGACCTCTCATATTGTTTCGAGTTCGTGCCCGCCGTGCAGCCGCTTCAGCTCGTCTTCTAGACGATGAGATGGGGTCAAGAATTTGGGGTAGAGGAGTTATAAGTTCGTTGCCCCATACTGGCTGATATATATGCCAAAAGGAGTGGAAATCTCGTGGGGTTATGGCTGTCGGAAGTTAGCTCCCATTGGATGAGTAGAACTCAACATCAGATACTTACCTATTGAATTTTCTATGCGAAATTTTAGCTGATGCCAACAAAGTATTCTGTAGGAGGCGTTAAAAAGACCAGTGTAAATTGTGGAGACAGATCCAGACTGGATAAGCGTAGCCTGTTTATTGATAATGTCCAATTGCGCTCGGAGCTTATATAGAGCATTTTGAGAGATTATGTCCAGACAATGGATATATATACTAGCCGTTAGTGAAAGTGGAGTGGAGCTTTGTTTAGCTTTTATGCTGATCGATATCTCGTTCAATTGAGATTAGATTCCCATGCGGCAACTAGAGTTAGCAGACTGAAGGCCGCTGGATGAGTCCCCTATCCAATCCTTGAGCTGTCGATGGCCTCCTTCTATCCGTGAAGTGGTAGTGGTTCCCAAGATGAATTGTCGATCGACCCAAGCCGAAACGATATGCTCCTTATGGGGCCCAAACCACTGCCCAAGAACATATAATACAGCCATATTTTCTACTATTCGTGCATCATTTCGAGATGTCGTATTGTCATTGTCAATATTTGACGTCTGGGATGATAGATTTTCACCAGACTGAAATTCAGTCTGGATTTTTTGAATGGTATCTAGGTATTCTTCAGTCAGTTTTGCTGAAAGTATATTGCTAATAGCAATTCCGAACTCCTTTTAACGATCTTCCGTCTCAAGTTTAGTCTTAAATCGGGCAGTTATGTTTTTCATAATATGCCACCGGCAAAGGATGCGTCTAGAAAGCGGTGCTGGAAAGCGAATATCAAGGAAATATGTTAAGGCCAATTCATAGTTAGTGACAATAACTGATGGCCATATTATCAAGCCATCGTGGGTATAAACGGTCTCTATCAACCATTGAATTGCATGGTCGTAGTTTTCAGTTTTCTTGGGTCTCTCTGTTTAAGAAACACAGAGCGATTGTGAAAGATTGATCATAGTGATCGCCAGCCATGCAATGAAGAAGTGACATGTCAAATTTGTTTGTCTTATATGTACAGTTCAACAAAAGCACTTCATGGTGTCGTTGGGCATATTGGACTGCAGGACAAACAGCAAAGTAGACCATGGTAAGATGGCACGATGAATCTAGACGATTCCGGAATAACATTTCACCGCTAGCCTGGTCTGTCTCTAGATTTGCTACAAGGGCTTGTGATGATGATAGGCCTTTCCAATAAGTTCTAGAAGCTTTGGATCGAACGTTATACAGATCACGATGTGACACAAAAACTGAAGGGTTTTCTTCACGGAGAATCACTGCGATCTATTTTGGGCGTACTGAAGCCGACATCATATCCAGAACACGATCAGTTGTTACAGGACTTACTTGATGATGTTCATGAAACGTGTGACGGCACGGCGTGGGTGGTCTGCACACTACGCACAGACCATCTTACCACTCCTAATGCCTTATTTACTTTCGACACGCGTATTATTTGTTTACTCTTTAGATAGAATTGAATCATCATAAATATACTGAATATTGTAGCTTTGCCTCTCTCTTTCACCATATCGTGACAAAAAGCAGAAGAAGCACTGGCTTGATGATTATGAACACAATTTTCATGATCCCGAGGAATTAGGCTCCATGTGCCGTCAACATGTTCTTTAGCTTTGAGTGAAAATTTACTGTTTATTTAGTTAGTAGATTTTCTAAGTATTAAGATAATAAATTTATCTGTTTTGACTATGTTTCGGCGGCGCTTTCGAGTGCTATCATCTGGTATCTTTGAGCATGCAATACCAGAACGCTAGCAATCAATAAATTTAATGAGGCGTCCAGAACGTTTTCTGGATCTTCTAGATCGTACCAAGGCGTATACAGCATTTCTTGCGTGTAGCTGACAAGCTGAGAAAAGGGATTCAAACGAATCGAAAGAACTTTCAAAGGGAAGCGATAGTGATTGAATTTCTGTCATCTTAGGAAGATAAATCATCTAAACTTATGAGTTTCACGGTAATAGTATGGAGAAGTATGTGTGAGAGAATATAATTTTGATAGCATAAGTATGTGTTTAATTTTACATACTGATCTAATGTTTATATAAATACAGATTTGTTATCTCTGTTGACTAGGCGACGCTCCCCAGTAAGTACGTACAGTCACAATGCACGTATTGATGCTAACTATGAAATTAGGGAAATGTTATTTGCCCCCTCCAAGAAAATTAAATGCCCCCCCCCCCACTTTGCACAAATCTGGACCTTTTAGATTCATTGATTGGTGCGTATCAGTTTTCAACCAATCCGCGCTGACTACTTCTTACTAAACTACTACTAAAATAATTAATTCGTGTCATAACTCTGTTTCAGCCCCCATATCGACATATCAACCTTTCATAACTTTTGGCGCGTCACTCTAAATCCAACTATGCCCCTGCTCGCATAACCCAAGATGGAAAAAATCGAACCGCAGGCTTGTCTCGAAAACTCTAACTCAACTTAATCCTTGATCTAGATTGCCATGGCAACTGTAATCTACGATAGCAAATTCTGAAAACTGTCCATCTTCACGATCAATCCTCATCTTTACGATTTCAAAATTCAAGATTGACGGTTCTTCAGTCAGAAAATTTATATTAAAAATCTTCAAAATGCAGGAAAATAATTCATGGACATATAGGAAGATTACGAGAAAACCTGATCGGATTTTACTCTTTTCTCTTAATTAGAACCCCAAATATCGCTATTGTCACGCTAGTCAGTATAATCGAACTTGACAATTAGAACTGATATATATTTTTAAGATCTGTAGGTTTATTTTCTGAAGATATGCTTCTAAAATGGTTGATCTGGCTTATCTTGCTGTCCCTAACTGCAAAACAGGCGATGGCGAGACTTATCGATGCCAATATAGTTGTATTAAGACTGATGTAACGACAAAACCAAAAGCCAATAAAACATCACTGCAAAACTTGAACGGAAATCCATAAAGTTCAAATACAAAAGAATTGCAATAGGGAATCCGGTTCCAGATTTCGATCTGATTATCCGAACTAACTCACAGAGAAGCCCGACCTTGAGCCTTCCATGAGACATCTCGCGTTAAAGAATAATATGCATAATTTTGCAGCGTAGGAGCCTTGAATCCAAATTTCTTGGGAGGTTCATTATTACTTAGCTGATAAAAACCGAGTTATCATGCAAACACAGTGCCGACTAAGTCTCGCGGGTATAGATAGGAATTCCAATAAACAGAATGAAATCCTTTCTTTTTTGTTCCCCAACAACAAGAGAGAGAGTTTTTAGGCACCATTACTTTGAGATACACAACAGAACTTGATGCACTCAGACTAACAATTGTGACAATCTTGGCAGAAGTAGGCTAGAACTCAATCTCAATTCTAAATCCAACCTAGAATGCAAAGATCTCATTACCTACACTGGTAAAACGCAACCTAGTAGGTACTTCATAGTAATGATCTTCGAAATAAGAGAGATAATGAACTAGAATTTATATTCCAAGTTTGTTGATGAGATCAAATTCCTTGCTAAAAATAGGGTATTTTGAGAAAAGTTTTGTTAGTCAGCAATACTAGTGCTGTTTCTTTCAGTAACTATTATTAAGAATACAACTTCTCAGATCCCGAAGTATTATTAATTGAAACAATTTTTTGTGTCGTTGTTAACTTACAAAAGATTTAAGTCGCCTTTTTATACCTGTTCCAACATTCTTCTTTTATTTATCGAAATGACTTTTGATCATGAAAAGCTTTATCTTTCTGAAATTTGTGGTTATAAGGTTAATGACTTATCCAGTTTAACACAGGAACTTAATGCCTCTTGAAGTTACTCTATTTAAATTGACTTTAATACGAGGTGGAGTTCCAAGCTTTCAAGAAGCTAATAATAACGGCTACCTTTTATACTCCTTTTCATCCATCAGATGTATATATATTTTTGATAACAATGTTTTAGCTAAAACATAACATGAAGAAATAATTACCGGTTTTGAACATTAGAATGCGTTTTACCCTAATATCATGATTTGAAATTTCCAGCTCTCGTTCATACAGTAGAAAAAAATTACAGATAATTTGCTAGATTTATTCTCAAAGCTAAAATGACAGCAGGATTTTTTTCGAAAGACGAGGTAGTCATAACAGCTTGGCAGTTAGTACTTTGGTGGTTCGTAATCTGGATGTTGACTTGTATATTATATTAAATAGTGAAGCTCTTAATATATGTAAAGAAATAATTTTGAGCAGTTTATCAGGACTTTATAAAAGCTGTAGTTGGAGAGATTTTTGTTCTAGGTCTCCCACCGTGTTGCACATTCAACTCAATACTGATAATCCTGTCTAATGAGACAATTTCAGACCTTAAAAACGACAGCTTAGAGCTTCTTATTCTTTGCAAGGAGTCTCGAGTTTTACTCATCTGAAGTTAATCATTTAAGACAAACTTGAACTTGTAATATGTATTCGGGAAAGACACCGATTGAAGACATTCATCTTGAAAGCTTCAAACCTAGAATCTAGGTATTGTCAAGTATTTTAAGAATCAGATATGGCTGGCGAATGACTGCTTTGGGAGAGAGATAGAGGGTGGGAACCAACAAATCCGAAAATGTAATCTTTTTAATAATAAAATACTACTCTATGTGACACGGGGAAAAGCTAGAGTTAACATGTTGCGAAGGATTATTGATTAAATGCCTTCTGTGACTATGATGATTGTGGATCATATCTCATGCACGGGCATTTTTTAAAAAAAAAATTTGACATCCACGCTTCAAAAACCATGGAGACCAATGGCGACGTTGAACAATAGAAATCGACTTACATATTTCAAAGATCGCTACAATGAATTTCTAATTATAGCTCTCACTATCAGTTTAGACTAGCCTTAAACGCCTTCAAACTTTACTAATTTGTAAACTCACACTCTCACACGTAAAAGGCTTATCGAAGAGATCACTATTAAGGAATTTACCAAAGGATGTCGCAAAGAGGCCAATATCGTGGAAATCGCGGTTCGAATCGTGGAGGTCGCGGTGGTAGAGGTAATTTTGATGGAAATAAGGTATTATGACCCTCCAATTAGTTGAAGCCTTGGCTAACCCGTGCATTTGCTAGGGATCAATAAGCACAGAGAGACCTAAGAAGGAAAATATTCTGGATCTTGGTAAATATATGGATAAAAAAATAAGTGTAAAGATGTCAGGAGGTCGAGAAGGCAAGTTACAGTATTTCTTTTAAATGACTGACAATGGACGAGTCACACATAGTTAAATCAATATCCTCACATGCTTGCTACTCCTCTTCAACAGCGATATTTATCTTGCTAATCATCGAGTAGTTGTCGGTGTACTCAAAGGTTATGATGCTCTTATGAATCTCGTCCTTGATGACGTCGAAGAATCCATGCATGGTATGCTCTGATCATCCATCTACGAAAACTCAATTTTCCTCTGTCAAGCCGAATAAAAATGAACTAATAATAATTAATGTAGATGAAGAAAATAAGACTTCTACACGTTCACTAGGACTAGTCGTAGTACGTGGGACTCTACTAGTTTTAATTAGCCCCGTTGATGGCAGTGAAGAGATCGCAAATCCATTCGTTCAAACCGAAGAATGATAAAAAGAAGACTGATGAGATAATTTAGTTCTCTATCTTTAAACAAGTGATCTAATGGTAAAATCACTATACGAGACATTTTGACTCAAGGACCTTCGGCTCTCAGAACAGATCACAAAGTATCTGTAGGGTTCTATTTACACATAGGAATTATTTGGTGGCTCCTGAATAGCTAAGGACAGACCAAATCTTAAAAGCTTATAGCTTCTATATTTTAGGGGCATTGGATCTAAGAGCTAGAGCTTAGATATAACGTGTTCAGACTGTCCGATATTGTCTGACGAAAGCTACTCATCTGATAAAAAGAAGCTATTACATATGGCCCATATGATGTTCGTAAATTATCAGATTAACAAGCCCCTTTTTTCATCAGGAATACTAGACAAATATTAAAATATTTGTTGACTTACATCTTTTTTCGAACAATACGCTTTTTATTTTATTCCTTTTCATCTTTATTCTTCTAATTTGAATCTTAAAGTTACCGATTGAGTGAAATTTTATTTATTATATTAAGATTTACTCATATCATATGTTTGCTGTTAGAACCCAATGCTATATACGTGGGTAGCTGAAGAATTCCTCCAGATAGCTATGGAAATTTTTTTGAATTAGTTTAACATATGAATTATGATGTTGAGATTTCATGACTAGCTTAGATTTGGTACATCTACCAAAAAGCCTACCAAGGTCTTTATGTCTACGTAACATAATTTTCCATATTTACTTGTTCCTGAGGTCATGGGTATATGTTCGTGCCAACTTGTTTAAGTCTTGGCTACAACAAGTTTAGGGGACCGTCCAACATAGCTTATCAGCAATTTGCAATAATACGGTGACTTAATCACTATTTATAGAAAATGATCAAAAATAGAAATACAAGACAAATACTTGTTAACGTGAACACCAATTGGGCGAGGAAATCAATTATCCGGGGATCTAGTCTGAGCTTCGTGATTATGATTAATTGGCTATACCACCACATTTATAACTCATCCAAGCCACATAATGTCACCAGTTAAGAGTTAAGAAGAAGATGTACAATTAGCTATACTAGCCATGAGTGAATGATGCATAAAAATACCAGCTCAAGATAAAAAGATATTTCAAATTCCAGACTCTACTTTGCGCGCATCTGTCCGGCCAGCCATGGTCAGGCGATACTAGAAAAGGATGACTACGCCTATCAGCTATTTAAAAAGGCTCTATCTGCCATTATATTCTTGATATGGATGAGAAAGGTTATCCAACTGGAAATTTGGACGTCCAGGAGCTTGCTTAGTATATTACGAATCTTAGACCGGGCGCAACAGGCGAGCGCATTGGAAGAAATTGGGTATGCCATTTTATCAGATGCCATAAGCAGCAACGACAAAAGATTTGGCGCGGACTTGAGTATAAGCATGCTGTACAAGAAAATCCTATTGTAGTTTCTAAGTGTTTTATCCAATTGTAGTTTCTAAGTGTTTTATCCAATATGACGCGACGGTCCGTAAGTTCGCAGTTGCACCGTCCGACTGTCACAACTTTAATGAAGCTGGATTCATGATGGACAAGATTAGAAGCTTTTAGATCATCACACGCTCAGATAGGCACGGACGGGCGAGAAGCATTGAGCCAGAAAGCAGGGACTGGGTTGCACTTATCGCTTGTATAAGTGGTGATGGCTGGTAGAAACCTCCATTTCTTATATTCAAAGAGGAATATATACATGAGAACTAGCCTGCACAGCTTCCTGGGTTATGAAAGATTTCCGTTGGTCCAGACTGTTGGTCCAGACTGTTGGTCGAGCCGGACGTACGCTTTAGAATGGATCAAGCTCTTTGACAAATACACGCTCGCAGGTAGAACCGGAAGGTATAGACTGCTTGTCTTAGATATTCTTGAGAGTCACCAATTCCCAGAGTTTGAGGAGTACTACATGGAGAAAGACATCATTATACGTTGTCTGCCGCCTCGTAGCTCACATATGACTCAACCTTGTGATGTTGATGTATCATCTGCGCCTAAGAAACTCTATGGTATTGAAATTAGTAAGCAAACAACACTTTACTTCGCGCAATACACATTTATTTATTACGGTAGGTCGAAAGATTTAGATGATAAGGGTTACCACAGTTAGTGCTGTAAGTAAATGCGCCTCCCATAAACTCTTCCAAAAGATACAAATTGAATTTGAGGTACAGTATAAGTGTATATAGAACATAAACTAGTTTTGAATAGCCCTCAGGTCAAGTACTAATTTCCAAGTGGTCTCTAACTTGACCAAGAAATGAGCCTGCATGAAATCTCTAATAGATCGAGAGTGAGTTTTTATGATTGAATACTTTTTCGCTATGGGTTAAATATTACATTGCTTCGTTATTTTCAAAGCTAAGTATATGCATAAAAACCTAGTTTTCCATAATAGGCCGAGGTACCACGAGTCCGATAAGCCACCTGCCGACCACTCTCGCTTAAATTATGCACCTAAGCTAATTTATAAGTGATCATCCAACCAATGGAAGCTTACTTGGATAGCATACATAATTTTAAAGGTGTTATTTTAAAACTCTCTTTAGCCCAAGCCTAATTACGTGGTCTACTAATTGAAAAAGTCAGCCCCACCTACCACCTACCGACCAGCACTAAGCTCCATTGAGAATCGGGGCCTTGACTAAGGAGCGTATGAATTGGGAACGGATTTTCTTGGTGGCGTCATTTCAGGTCCAAAGGATTCTTGAGGACGTTTTGGTATACTTGGTGAAGATATGGGCTTTTGGGTAAATTTACTTCCAAGTCCTTTTTGAGGATTCCATGGCTTGAGACCTGCAGCGTCCCATCCAGCTCGATTTTGAGTGTCTGTAAGCCGGGAACTTCTCGCTTCATGATAGCAAGATTAAAAATTACGTTTCTTTAATGGCGCACCGTCGCTAATAGAAGCGAGGTTATTCCAAGGGCTGGAGAATACGAGATGTAAGGGGCGGTTCAAAGACAACGTGCACCCGATTTTGTTTATACTATCAAAGGAAGTCAACGTTATCATGACTTCCATGCCCATCAAGAAGTAACAGTCTCCATCGCGACGGTATAGAGGGTGTTGTTTCTGGGACAAATACATCTCGCTACCAATTTTGTCTAATGCCGTTACTTGTCCAACCATTTGAAGATGTGGTGTAAACATAGTTAGGATTCTTTTCCTCAAACCATGAGCTCTAAAGATTTTCGCCTTTAAAAATAACCAGTGGGCATATTTTGCTTCCATTCAAGGATATAGCTTCAATAACAGTCACTCATTCACGTGTTTGGGGTACTTTCTTGTACGCCTTCTTCATGGTGACTGGAGCTAGAACTGTCGAGTTTGAACAGACACAAAGTGCCATCCCTTGCTCGTCTACGTTCCAAATATCTTCATCTTGGATTTCGTACCTTTGCACTACGTCATTGAAGGTTTAATAAAAATTGCACTATAGCTTCGTATGTTGCACCTTCGACTCGAGCACTATCAAGAGTTGAGGCCATTTTTGTCTGTATTGAAGGGTTACGCCTAAGAAATCTCCTAGTCCACTGACTACCAAGTAATTTGTTGTCTCCTTGGATTTGAAGAATTTTTATAGCCATTTTGCGAACTTGACTATGGCTAGGTTGATTTTTCAATGTCGCTAGTTCGGTTATCCACTCAACTAGGTATTGCTCCTCAACTGGTAATAGGTGCTGTTAATCAATCCTACTCGATGTAGCAGGATCACCCATCACTAAATCCCTGAGCGTGGTTTATTGAAACTGTTTAAGTTAAAATAAGAAAACATTACAATTTCTGCATGAATTATAGAGAAATATAATCTATGTCTTAACTCTGTATATGGTCAATGATGAGAATCTTGTACTGCAGAAAAATTCCTTTAGAACCTCAAATTTCATTAACGTTGTTCGTTACAGAAATCATGATGTTGAGCGCCCTTTCATGATTAGGTCTGTGATATTGTTATAAATTCGGATTGAGCTAAGCCTTAATGGTAGTAGAGGTTCGGTATGTAGGTTTGGAAAGTAGGAGGGATTGCTAAGGAGTATGTATAATGAGAGATTCGAAAGGTTATTATTAAACTAACTAAGAAATTCTTTCAATTATAGAACCTTTCCATGAAGGGCAGAACTCGTCATTATGTACATGGACGAGTCATGGGTCGCTGCCTCTGACAGGCCCCGAAGGTCTTGGATGAAGAGATTTCTTCTGGCTCTAAATCAGACTCAGATGCAAGTGAATAGTCCTGGCTAGTAATAATACATCGTCAAAGGATTTTTATTCGATGCCCATGTTTTTGACATAAACTTCGGTCTTTGAGCTACTGGATTTCATCGACCATATTCATGTTGTCTTTATTTTTCTTCATGAATTCCTCAACAATTTTGAAATGGCCGCGAGCTCTTTGATCATCCTAGTAAATATCTCAGTCCTGAACCTCTTCGACGTCTGATTTAGAAGCTTGGTGGTCAAAATTATCGCTTTGCTCTGCGGAGTCATCAAAATGCTCTTCTTCCTCCATATCCGTCTCAGAACAGGACTATTTACTTGCATCAGAGTCTGATTTAGGGCCAGAAGAAATCTCTTCATCCAAGACCTTCGGGGCTAAATATTCAAATTGTGGGCGTAGCATGTTATGGCGCGACCTAGAATGGAGATACTAGCTAATGATGGATATTTCGGAAAAAACCGATAGGCTGAACCACATCCTCAAAGCAATGAACGAGATTTTTACACAGAAGAGATCGGCTCAGGTGAAAAGATATATCCCCTCGCGTCCGTTGAGCTGGATTTTTCTTATGCTGTTCGAAGCTTTGAGGTCGGGCCTTTTACTTTTTAAAATTTCTTCAAAATTTGTTAAAAAATTTCCGCTAGCTAGCACTTGTTGTGCAATGATCAACTTTTTGAGTTGCCCTTATCTTAGAACTTCCCTGCGGAATCGATTGTAATGTTAGAACCTAAATATGTGAGTCAATCCGAGGTCGATAAAACTTGCTGTTAAAGCGCAGGCGGAGGAGAAGAGGAAATAATGACGCAAGGAGGATGAATATTGTTTTAAAACTAACAACAATGCAAACTGTGAAGAATTGCGAGTAAGGGAAATTGGCTTGCACGTAGACACGTTTAATCTACAAATGAAAAGTAATCGGACACCAGTAGAGAGAGCCCACCCTTTTTGATAACCAGAGCCCCCCCCCTGTGATTTGTTCAATTCTCTAATTAAAACTGCGTCACACCACCAATTCTTTTAGCGGCATCATTACCGCACTGCAAATACCATCAAACTGCTACAAACTCTCGCACGTCACTTCCTCACTATCATCATCGTGACAGTAAAATTCATAATTCAATCTAATTCTATAAATATGACAAGATTGCGTGTGAATATTCATGCTGTCGTTTTCTGCTGTTGAAATACAGCGGCGGTGGTGGTCGCAGTGCGGTAATGATGCCGCTAAAAGAATTGGTGGTGTGACGCAGTTTTAATTAGAGAATAGAACAAATCACAGGGGAATGGGCGCCGGTTGTCAAAAAGGGCGGGCGCTCTCGAATGGCGCTCAAAATAATAATAATAATAATAACTCGCGACGAAAAGTTATGCCGTGCATAAGGAATTTATAGTATAAACAAGAGATAAATTACCACAGGGCTCCTCCCAACACTCTCAACAGATAACTCATCAACAATCGGATTTGTGGACGACACAACTATACTAACATGGTCTAGCTCAACGGAAGAAAAGTATCAGACACTCGAAAATCTCTTCCAAAAATGCATATTCTGGGCTATCCCAGTGATAGTAGGAATTTGGTTACCATCATATGAGCCTAGGGTTTTTTATGAAAAAAGTAGTAGCATTAGATTTCAATGGAGAATCGACGAAGAAGATCCCGATAACTCTCTAACTACATTATCAGTTTGTTGAGGATCGAGATATGATCCGATAATGCTTCTAATTCGTTGGCAGGATGTCAGTCTAAAATACTATCCTCTAATTCGTTAGAGACGAATGTTAGGTCTAACGTACTTTTGCTACCCCTGCACATCCAGATGACGGTGGCTTCTTGTGAAATGAGCTCCATATTCAGGTTACTCGGAATTTTTTTTGTTTGCAGGCTAGTTTGTGGTTGACGATTACTGTCTTCCGCCCCCCCCCATTTTGAGTGATGAAGGTTGAAGTCGCCGACGAGAGACCTTCTTGTGCAATAATTTGAGGGATCCACTGTAGTATGTTTATCTATTGGTTATTGTGGGACAATAGAGGAGGGTTGTACATGTGATGTATCGAAATATTACCTAATTCGATGTCTAGGCTGATGAAGGCGATGTCTACTTCGATACCCTCTAGGGTTTCAATTTTTTTCATTTATCGATATTGATGCTTTTACTGATGTATATACAGGTTCTACTTTTGAGGTGATCTGGGGAGATTAGGTGGTATGCCGGGCGAATTACTGTGGTTTGTTCGGTAGGGTGTCTCCATAGTTCTTATAGGACTGCAATGTGATTTTTCAATAGGTTATAGGTTTAGAGAAAATAGTTCTGTACCCTATTTTTGCTTCTGTTGAAATTATACTGTATGATGGTAAGAGTAGGCATGTCCTTCATGACAACATTTCGCTCTACAGAGCCTCAGTTGCAACCACGTTGTTATCCCGCATCACAGTCCGGGTATCGCTGTGTGTGAACGCTACAGGTACACTTGCTATTGTTAAGTCGGCTATTGTAGTTGATATGTCAGGAATCGCGAATTTAAGTGTCTTACATGGCTTTCCCGGGTCTCGACGGGCGTTGCTTTCACTCACTAGTTTAGCTATTTCATCAGTTGACAAGCCTGCTTTTCTTTTCCTACACCCAATGATCTACCGTTCGCTTTGTAAATCTCATGCCTGTGTCTCGTATGCTGCAAATCTTCCTGGGTCTTGAGCTCTAATCTTTACCACTTTGAACTTTGCTACCAGTCTTACCGGGTATATCTGGTCCCATGTAGTATGCTTTTTGTTGCAATTGCTACAGCGTGTTTCCTAATTTCTGAAACATATTCGGGTGTCATGTCCACCAGCGCAGTATCCACACTTTAGCTCCGCGGAGCAAATTTTAGTAATATGACTGTACTTTTGGCAATTAAAGCATTGGGCTAGGTGAAAACCTGATCTAAAGATTTCTGTGGCTTTTAGGTTGTATTTCCACATCACGCCCTTCGAGATCACAATATCCGCTTGTTCTGCGCCATCAAACCAGGCGATTAATGAACCTGATATTTCATTTGATGTTTTGGATCTTTTTAGCCAGGCTACCTTATGGATGGTGATGCCTTGAGTATAGAGGATGTCTGCCTGTCGGAGTCCGCTAATTTGCTCTGAATTCTCGGGATTAAAGGTCAGAGGTATTTGATGGATTAATTTCTGATAGTTTGGTTATGCCATGTATGCTGTTGTTGCAAGTTTTTGGGTTCAGGCTATCTATATCTCCATGATCCTCACAATTTCTGTTCATCAGTATTGCCCCCACAAGCCCTCATTTGATCACATACTAATAGGAGCATTTGGCCCTTCATTATCTTTCCTCTCCAGTCAACCAAACGTTGGCCATTTGCGGTTATGTTGCTGCCGGGAAAAGTTGCGGAAGCCACTGGGTGCAGGACTCCCCTAAAACTGACATCAGGACTAAATCCGAAGAGATAGCTGCCCCTCTGAAGCCTTCAGAGAGGCCATCTAACTAGTCGCGGTAGACTTGTGTATACCTAGGAATTTCGCTCTAATCCTCCTAGCCTCCTCTTTTCCCCGCCCATATCTCGTGCCTCGAGAAGATTCGAAAGTCGTGAAAAGATGCCAGGAATTTCTTGTTGCAGAGTAAATTTATTGAAAGTAGCCTAGCCCAACAATCAAATATGGTTACGGACGTGGGATATTCGAGTAAACTTTGTGATTATGATGATCCTCCTGGCTAATAATTCGGATTAATAAATTTCAAGTAACGAAATTATATTTATTTATTCTATTTAAGGTTCTAGGCATAAGCCATATTGTCCACTTTGGGTACAGAACCGGCAGAGCCGATCGGGATTATAGCCTCGGGCATGCCCTACTCGTTCACGCCCGCTATTTATATAAAAGGTATTGTAGTTAATGGATAACGAAACGATGAAACAGAGAGATAAAAGGAATTACAAAATAAAGAACCAATTATTAAGATTAGCCCAGAATTTCTCACATCAAGGTCTAACCTGCCATTCATCGTCCTGGCAAACTTTTAATTACTCTCCTCGCGTTCAGCAGAAGATGAGTCGGATATTTGGACATTGAAACAACCTGTGATTCGTGCAACTTCGCTAAATTTCTTGAAGCAATTGTGCCCAAGGAGTTGTCTTCTAAAGGTGTCTATAATCATAGCATTTCGGAGTTTACGCATTTGATTGGCGTGCCATCGACAACGAATAAAATGAGTAGGAGTATTCTCCTGACCATAGACATATTCAAGATTAGCATCTACATGTTTTAGGCGACGATGGTACGCCGCAAAGTCACCATGTCCTGTTCTTGCAGCTATTAATTTATGCAATAGCAGCCTTAGTAATGCTAGTTCGGGTGGCTTTTTACGACGCATTTTTAAGTCCAGATCTTTATATCGAACCGGACATACGTTTGACCACCATTTTTCCCTCAACACCTGACGACGCTGCTACATCAGACGGCGCAAGTAGGCCAAAGTAGTGTAGCCAGATTGGATATGCCTCTCTGGTAGATCTCGCAGAGCAGCACGAGCTTCAGCATCTGCTTCTTCATTCCCTCTAACTCTGGAGTGACCTGTAACGAAATTATAGATAAGTCGAAATTTAGTTTAAAGGCTAGAAGGGCCTTGAACTTTGCTTCCATGAGATTTTTATATACCCTACCGTGGAAAGCTTATGTTGAATATAAAAAGAGCTTCTCTTACTACCGTTGTAGCGTTTTGTACCTTATTTTTCTCTCCATACCCGACATCATCAACATCATTAATTCGTGTTATGAATCATTGGATTCGTATCTTTGAGGGTGAGGGAGATGAAATCAGCAGGAAGTTGTTAAGGGAATTGATTCAATTTTAGCTTTCCAGACTTTTATTAGAGAGCTGGAAGTTCGTAGGGAATACTACGTACAGGCGTTGAGTAGTCAAACTTCTTTGGAGGGGGGCTTGAAAGCATTGAAAGAGATTCATGCAAATTTTAACGATGATCAGGTTTGGTAAACTCTGATAACATGCGCACAGCAAAACCTCAAGTTCCAGGCTTAAAAAAGAGGTGATTGATAACTAGTGAGCCCTATAAATTGCTGCTCAATGGACCCTGCCTAAAAAGGCCAATTAGACGGCCGATTTGGCCAGTTGCCCCCAGTTTTCACATTATGTAATAATTTCTTGATGATGTAATAGTTACAAGATCCGTTTTTCGTGTTATTGGCATAGCAACTGAAAATAGACATGCTACAAGAGTAAATAAACAGCTCTTGCGTATTTACTATGAATCAAATAACAAATTAGCAAATTCTTCCACATATACCACTGTTATGGGCCTATTGCTATGCAATCATAAGATAAATGACCTTTACAAAAAGAGGTAAACCAAAGTAAACAACTTCTCTTATGCATATTAAAACCTCTACTCTACACACACAAAATCACACGTTCTTGAATGATGACCTTCTCTATTACACCTGCCACATTGACGCCACCGTGGTGAAGTAAGTAGGTTCTCAACATGTTCAAATTGTGATGGATCACGACGAGTGGAGCCTGTTGGTCGACCTCTTGATCGGATGGGCGTAGGGTCCCGCACAGCTTTTGGAACCTCAAGAATATGATTGAGTAATACTCTTTTGTGGTGATTATCGGCAGCTGTGTATTTATTAGTAAAACTTATTAGAGCATCTTTAATATTTGGCACATTGTTAGCATCTTCAACTATCCATGATGGCTAATGCAGCCACCAATGTTAGTGGAAGTCGTCAACGGAGAGAGGCTCTGTCCGTCCTAGAAATTCATGATGACACGGATGCTCCATTGTTGATTTTATTAAACCTCCGCAAGTAACACGCTCAGCGTCACGATTTCCATTCTCATATCGGCGTTTTTATTCTTGAAATGCGGAACGCAGACCCGCAACGGATATTTTCCCCATAACTTTTCGAAACAAGGGACCAAGCTGCATATCAACAATCTCTCGTTGTCTCGCATTCTCCTGGATTATTGTGGCAAGTTGACCATCACAGGCAGGACGTACTGCAGTATCAACGGAAAGCAGATTGCCTGTTTGTTTTTTATTTAATGTCTAAACTAGATCAAGAAGATTACCTGTTGATACGGATATCCATTTTTTCAAGGCTGCATAGGCACTCTCAACAGGTGAGGTAGTCACATGGCCGTAATGACATCTATTACGGAGAAAGGCAGTTACAAACCTTTCCTTCCAGATAAGCCAGGTCTCTTCAATGTAACACATCACTTTTGAGGGTGTGCTGAATTCCTTATTCATTAATTCTAGCTGAATTTCATAGTCAATAATTGAATTTTTTGCAACAAGGATATTCCATTGCTTGATATAATTTTCCCAAGAGTCCTTAGTCGCAAATTCTCTTCTTTGTCTTGCAAATATATTCTTGTTAATATGCCAACGACAAAGAAGGCAGCTAGCCATTGGGAAGACTTTTCTTGGCGCATTCATCAAAGCAAGTTCTCGATCAGTTACGAAGGTGCCATTACAACTAACGCCATACTGTTCGAAAACATCACTTAAATGGCGCATCGCCCAAAATATAATCATCCGTTGCTTCGCTCTTCATGAAACTGTATGCAAATATGAATGTTGTGTTTGTTGCCGTAATGCCTACAATGTTTAAGAGAGGAAAATTTTACTTATTTGTCTTGTATGTCGCATCAATGATCCAGACGCGAGCTGCAATGAAATTTTGACATATTTCTTTTGCTGTGGGTGAAACAATGAAAAGATGCGTCACCGTTTGATCAACATCATGTGGCGTGAAGTATGGGGTATTGGTGGAAAGATTGTCAAGTAAAGCTGCTAGTGGTGTACGTCCCGCTAATAGTCTGGTACGATCAGCTGAGCGAATGTTGTAAATATCTTGTGGCGTTGATATAACGCCACTATCTTGGCGTAGAGCTGTAAGAATTCGTGCAGGTGTTACTCCTGCGCGTCCTAATGTTAGGACCGTCGCACGCTGATCATCTGTTAAAGCGCGTCCTTGTGGATGAGCTGACTTATGCGCGAAAGCACCATGATTGTGATCTCCGTCTTTTACTTGTACTTTCCAACAATTCCCTTGTTTGCGTATACTTGCTTTGAATGGAAATGCAGTAGAAGTGCTAGAGCCCATCCGTCTGCGTTTTTGAGCAGGTTCTTCCTCTCTTTATTTGGTGTGTCTTGCTTTGGAGCAATGAAGTATAACAGCTTTGATTGAACTATTTTTTTTGTTCCCGACTGTCCTGTTATGCATGACTGTCAGTGCATAACCTTCTGCCAAGGCATGAGTGTTGACTGCATCTCTTGCTTCTTCCAATGACTGGTAAACCATTTCAAGAGGAGGTGCTAAGGTGCTCATCGCGACTTATTACGTTAAATCAAGATGGAATGAACTTGATTTTAAGTTAAAGATTGGAATTTGTCTTAGTATGAGTGACCTTGTAGAGTTTGTATTGTGTGTTAGGATGTTTTGAGGTTACTTGGGTTAGGGATTCGGAGTGTTGGTCTAATGTTTTGTATTGAAAAGTTGATGAGTGATCTTCAGTAATAAATGTTTACTCTTGTAACATGTCTATTTTCAGTTGCTATGCCAATAAGACGAAAAACGGATCTTGTAACTATTACATCGTCAAGAAATTATTACATAATGTGAAAACTGGGGGCAACTGGCCAAATCGGCCGTCTAATTGGCCTTTTTAGGCAGGGTCCATTGAGCAGCAATTTACAGGGCTCACTGGTTAGCAATTACCAGAAAAGATAATTGACCCTCTGCTTACTAAACACGGCAGAATGATCAGGAGCAATTATACGAATACCCCCCAAGGGTACCTCATAAATCTGAGCTTAGTCGGCCAACAGAGACGTACCCCCCGTACCACCCCCATCGCCCCACTATAATTTTCATTCTTCAACTTGAACAGCTCACAATAGGCGTATTATTTGTTTGGATTTTTCTGTTACTTGGGAAACGATATCTAGAAAGTTTATGTCTTTTTTCAAATAGTTGTGGTTGTGATATTTAATTATACCACTGGATGTTTTAGTTAATTTCTTTAAAGATGAAATCTTCCAATTTGTTATCCACTAGTTTTAGTTACTATTATCTCTGCCGAATAGAATATTTTACAATGAATAGTTAGCCAGTGTCTCCGTCACAAGCACCATTGCTTTCAGAACTTCCTGACACCCCGTTAGTGATGACTCCTTCCCCTTCTACATCCATGCCACTTCCTCCAGAAGCCGTATTTATCTCAAGAGAAGGGCTATACACTTCAATACAAGCCTAGGCAGCTGAACATCGTAATGCATTTAGAACTTAATGATCAAAAAGGAATAGTGAACGTATAAGAGCTATTTAAAGTCGCGACCGTGCTGGAAAAGCACCACCCGCTGAGCATCCAAGGAACTTTTCAGAGAAAAGAAAAAGCTGTACATTTAGTCGTAAGACACGCTGATTTTTTTCTGTAATAGCTATTGAATGTTCAGATAAACTGTAGGAGCTGCAACATCGATCCGGATCTGAACATAGCATACATAACAACTCCCCAAGTCAGTCAATCAGTAGCCATCCAACCCACCGAAAACTTGCACAAGTTGAGGTAGATCAAGCTCGATTTTTGTACAATGCTAGTGAGGGAAACTTTCATGCTTCAAAATTAGAGATTTAACAATAGCCTGGTATCAAACCGAGACAGGCGAATTTATAACTTCGTCATATAGTTTCGACGCCAATGCGACCACACGATATCTATAATTTAAATGCTTCATGGAATAAAGAGCAGATGTATGGCCACTCAGAAAATGATGCACTTATAAAACATTTAACCGATAAAAATGCCCATTTCAAGATTGAGAAAACAGATGACAACCGATTACTTGGGCTTTTCATTGCCTTTCCTTAATCTATAGGGCTGGAACGGGTAGAGGGGAAGAGTTACCAGAAAGAAGAGCTCCTATTTGCTCTTCATATCATCAGAGAGGTCATACTATGAGGAGTCGCAATTGCCAATTGAAGTCACAAGCTTCAACTATTTCAGAGATGAATTCGACTTCTTTAATTGATTCGGTTGTTAAAAATAAGGTTAATAATTGAATTAATAATTTTTAAAAATTTATCTTTCTTAGCTTCGTAACCATTTTTTATCTGGTCATATTCACGGATTTCTTGTAACCCCTTAAGCTTATCGCCCACAGCTCTCACTCTAATGGATATTTGTTGAAAATGAAGGACGTTAATTCCTAGATTTATGGCTGGAGCTATCCAAAAAATCTTCAGTTAAATTTTTTGCGTCAAGTTGCGGTGTGCAGACATTAATACTGTGGTTCGTGCGGTAGGTCTTTCTGAGCCGACTAAGATCGGATTTATGAGGTATCTCCGGGGGGTATCCGTGTAATAACCCAATGACCAGAGCGCGGGTATATTGACAGTGCCGACAATGTACCTGCGCTTGAATGACCATCTGATTGTTGTCAGACTTGATAACGGATCCTCCCAATTATCCTTTACCACCATAGCAGTGCATTTTTTCTCTAAACTAATTATTACTCCAATCATTTTAAGATCTTATAGTGATTGACCTTGTGTGTTTTAATTTTATTTACTTCTTATTATGATTGAGCAACAGAGCCTTAACATCAGATTTTTCAAAAAAAGCTAAAAGCCCAGTATGTCATCCCTCACTGAATCAAGATTCAGGCGGATGATATATTTGCCCCCCATGCACCCTATGCGTGCCCCCCCCCCCC
>QVIK01000131.1:0-64581 GCA_003957845.1 Oidium heveae | reverse complement strand
GCCCCCCCCCCCCCCACCCTGGCCCTGCTTCAATCCTGCAAATCAGGATACTGCCGTGGTGAAAGTAATTTCCTAAATCTGGCCTGTGATAAATAGCTGCCTAAAATTTTCGATGTTTAAACCACTGGAAAGTGATCAACTCATACTGATCGCGCTTTATGTATAGACGGTGGGCTAAGTTATTCTCGTGTTGGTAAACGAGACATGAAATAGTCATTAGCAGTAACGTTTTGAAAGTGATAATATTGCTGCTGACGAAAGACCTTATCATAATTAGTACTAGTTTGCTCATAATTATTATTAAAAATATCCTGCTAATACATTGAACTTGCACAAATGACCGCTAAGTACAGCATTGTAATTTAACAGGGGTTTTAATACTCAGCCTACTTGACCGCCTACGCTTTTAGGAAATACAGAGATAACTACCAGGCCATGGGGGGCGCGCATAGGACGCATGGGGAGCAAATATATCAGCCGCCAAGATTCAAAATTATAGACAAATCAAAAGGACAAACCTCAAATAATTTACAAAGCATAAGTACTGTAAACTTAGCGCCTCTTTAGTTTAAATAGCATGACGCGTACTACATTCATTTGGAAATCTTGTTAAAGTGTGCTCATGTATGAATTTTCCAATACCATTTAAAAAGAGCAAGGTACTATGGACTAGAGTTCCATTGGGTGTTACTATGTTAGTATTAATAAAGTTTATTTCACATCTTTTAATCGTCTATACAAACCTATCCCAACTATATATCGAATTATTTTGGAGGAGTTATAATGTACATAAAAGTTGTTTGTCCACGACTAGTAGCATTTCCCTCCCCAAGTGTTAAGCTCTTTGAAGGCAGCCTCCACTTGTTTTTTGAGCTCTTTATAAGACACAAGCATACAATCTTGATTATCTCGACTAACAAGTTTAACTTGATGAGCAGAGCCAGTATCAAGTTTGTTTAGGCACTCAAGAATATGCCCAAGATCTAGCACTGGCTTTCCCTGCGCATCAACCTGATGAAATACATAGTCACGAAATAATTTCAAAATGTATCGCTCACCAACTTCCGACCATTTAACATCTGCTTCATATTCTGGTCGCTCATTTATGGTCCCCAGCTTAGCCATAAGACGGAAGAGACGACCATTTTCGAGCTCTCCACAAAGAGTTGAAGTGAGATCATCATTTGCATGAAGAGATGAATCATATGCCGTAATAATATGAGAAGATATGCCACGGATAAATTCATTTATATCCTTTGAGGCAAGAGGAGTGGTAGGCGTAAGAAGCCAGGTGATAGTATCTCGGAGTTCAGCGCTATAAGTACGTGCCAAATGATCAAGGTTCGGCTTAGATTGGTAAGACATGTTGAGCTTGTTGAAGGCAAGAGAAAGAATTAATTTTCCAAAAAGAATAAAATCTTCTTGTTGTAGTTCAGAGAGGGGACGACTTAACTCGAAATGGATTACATCATAAATCGAGCACGCATTAAGACGAATCCGATTCTTTTCCGTCACAAGAACTTTACTTGGATCCATGCAGCGAACTGCAAGTTTTGCGTCGTGAATAGATTTAATTGCTGATGCAATTTGCACAATATAACTCCACAGAACTTGCTCAGGTATAGTTGTAGTCCCTGCACGGCCTACAAATCTATTATGTTTGTTGAAATGATATTCAACTAGAGTTTTAGACAGGGGATGGTAGTTACAAACAAAAATGAGAGAACTATCACCAAAGGCTCGTGTAGTGAAGGCATCTATTATTGAGACAACACCAGCACTATCAACACGTTTCCAGTCTTTGACAGATCTAATTGCTTTCTCATTACTAAGTCGAAAACCTGAAAATTATTAACTTAGTTTTTTACTTAATTCATGTAAGGTTACCTTTTAATCTACGTAACACATAAGTGTACCCATTTTTTGAAGATACAGCCTTATAAACCCAACTAGGATATCCAAAAACGGCTGCACTCTCATGGTGGTTAGTATCCAAAGGAACCAGTGAATGATAGTGTTCAATGTTTGGCAGTTGAGAATCTAATAATCAGCGATGATTATTATTATAGGACATAAAACATACTAGGTATAACCTGGTATGTAGCTTCAGACTTCCTCTGTAGCTCCTCACGAGTATTATTTGCGATGAAAAATTCATGGGTCAACCTCTGATAGGCTAAAAGGTCTTCACGGTGCGGAGCCATTGGAGCATATAAATGATATTGAAGCTTGAAGAATTAGTCTAGAGGAGACTGAAATACTGGCGCCTTACAGGTTGGGTAGGCGCTGAAAAAGATGTCTGAGCTTGAAAATAAGCGCCTGTATTTGCCATAGTGGTAGCATTCTCAAGGTATGGATTGAAGGGTGTCGCCGGAAGGGCCTGATTCATACCACCTAAGCTAAACGGTTCAAAAGAGTCCACCATAACTTCATTTGTTGTAAGCTGTAATTTCGTTAGAAGTTTTATTTTAATCCTACCTATGAACTTACGGGCTGAGGCAAGTCATAGCTTGCAGGCGTAAATTCGCTTATACTAGCAGGATTGAAGGAAGGTACGATCTCTGGGTCTTGAAAATTTTGAGTCACTGTGCCTATAAAAATTATTTATAAGAAATTGTGTGGAAATTACGTATTACTACTCACTACTCTGATCTCTCGGTGTGAACGGTGCAGCATTGGCGACATGAGATTTTATAGAGGAAATCTTTGGCGGTGTTTGAGCTGAGAGGATTGCAGGTGTGAAGGCTGGTGAATCAAAACTCAATGATTTTTTGCTATAAATTGAGCGTCAGTCTCTAGCCTTCGGAATACTGTATTTATGTGTAATGAAACTGAAGCAAAGTTTGACTCATAAGGTTTCATCCATATTTCAATCTGAAGATAGAAAGATGAAAATGATTTCCGTTCATCGGGAGTAGCATGTACTTGAGCTGACCAAAACGAAACCAAATGATGAGTTAAATAGAAATAATATCTTGAGTATTTCCAATGGTAGTTCTTGTTCCTGCTACTATGTGACTGACAATTTGATCGGATAGTGGCCCTTTTGCTGAAATGAACCGGATTTATTCAAAAATAACCAGCTTTTGAGTGTAGCACCATTTCATTTTGACGAAGAAACTGGCATGTCTTCTAACGTTGAATCCAGTGTAATTTTCATCAAAGAAATGTCATACATTGCTTCAGTTAAGCTATAATATTGTTTGCTTTGAAGTGGTAAACAACATTTAAGTTAGAAAGAACAAGCTCAATTTAGAGAAAAAAATACTCGTCTCCGTTATAAGATTGTTTGAGCTGTTCTTAGAAATTTGACTAGATACTTAGACAGCGTTCTTGAAATTCCCATTATTTAAATGCTATTTACTTGCCCTTCAATGTCTAGTCTTTGTTTTTTATTGATGCCGCGTTGGTAAATATATATGATTTTAGTGGGGATGAATATTTTTGACGCTCAGTGCTTGTAAAGCATGACTCAAATCAAATTGCTGCTCAATAGAGAAAAGGAATGGATATTTTGAAACATAAATTAATCATATCCTGCTTGAGCTTATTTTGACCGATATTCTTTCGCTTGTCTTTTCTAGAAAGTGTTTTTGGGAAGGAACATCTGGGCAATAAAAACATAGCCACCAATAATCAGTCGACAGCACGATTGTAAGAGGTGTAAATGGATTTTTCAAAATCAATCCAACTCAATTTTGGTACAATCAATTTATAAATTTTCTGATTATTCCATGTCGA
This sequence comes from Oidium heveae, assembly GCA_003957845.1. Classification (NCBI taxonomy): domain Eukaryota; kingdom Fungi; phylum Ascomycota; class Leotiomycetes; order Helotiales; family Erysiphaceae; genus Oidium; species Oidium heveae. The sequence goes on along the minus strand of QVIK01000131.1, from coordinate 60,840 downwards.
TGAGTATAGATTTAACTGGACAATGACAACAATAGCCTCTAGATCCTAGCCAAAAAAGTTGTTTTAATTTATAAATCATTTGTTTGCTTCTTTTAATTTGGTTTGATTTTGTGCATCGTAAATTTTAGAACTGCAATGTGTTCTTTGTAGTGTACTCCTCTAAACATAAGGATCCAACTTAATTATATCTTATATCTCCAATTGGCATTTTTGTAAATATCGGCAGAAAAAATAGATTCGGGATTCTTTGAAGTATAAATACAAATGATAGAACGTATTGACTTACGGGTCTGGTGGTTGCGCGACGGGCGTCCTGTTTGTATCATGATTGAAGGCACATCCCTGCTCTTCATATCGACAATGGCCATAAATGAGGACATTTCGACAAAGGACATTTCTCGCATTTTCTTTGTCAAATTAATTCAGCCCGAGTTTTAAGTATCTAGTTTAAAAAGAATACCTCTGCCTTTGGGTAAAGGGGAGCCAGAAAGCTTTCGCAGCTCAGGTTGGACAAAACTAGTAGTGTCCATGATAGCTCGAAATCCGTCGATTTATTAAAAATAAAACTCATTTGGAGTGTCATAAGAGAAGAGTTGACTAGAGAAAATCAGTAATTTTTTCATACATATTTGTTTGTGACCTAGTGCACCACACTATATATACTTATTATTACTTTAAATCGAAAGAGAACGAATATTAGAATGAACTAACAGAGCTCTAATAAACATTTTTTGTTCTTGATTTAGACTTGCCATAGGGAAAGATTATGATTTACACGTTGACATTCTCCCTTGAACTATACTACGCTACGATAACGATAGGCGGGGTCTAACGTCTTGTAACGTGGCCGGGTTAAGGGTTATTCCTTTCCGATGGTCGTAATTGTTTTCATTAACTTGGCAATTGAGTATAGCAATGTGGATGTAAAAGGGACATCAGAATGGCAACACCAGAGCATGATATCTCTACTCTATCTGAACAACAGAAGCAGGCACTAGAATCATTTACTGCAGTTACTGATCAAGATATACAAGAGGCTATACCTTTACTACGAAGATCACAATGGAACGTAGAAGTAAGTCAACTTACTTTATTTAATCTTCAATGAAGTAACTATTTTCCTAGATAGCAATTTCAAGATTTTTTGATGGTGAATTCCCAGACCCAATCCTAGAGACTGTGGCAGCTCAGGATTTCCCGCTATCAAGGTCTACGAGGCAGGAGAACTTACAACAGAGCTTACTTTATGGAAATAAAAGAGCATTGAGTCACGAAGAGCAGCCAGACCCAGCACCACGAATTGTACCTCAAACCGATACAGATATTATTCGTCGCCCTCCCTTCATATTGGCAATAATATTTACCCCATTCAATCTACTCTACAAATTAGTAGCATCTTCATACAGTATTTTCTCCTATTTATTTTCATTCTCAAGTCTTCGTTCTCGAAATTTTATCTCTCAACAACACTCCTTAGGCCGCCGTCCATTAAAACCACGTGATTGTGCTGCTCGTTTAAAACGTGAGTTTGAAGAGGAGTATGGCAGTAATAGTCTTCCCTTTTTCGAAGGTGGTTATGCTCAGGCATTGGATCTCGCAAAATCTCATTTTAAATTTCTTGTTATTTTACTATTATCTCCCGAACATGACGATACAGACCAGTTCGTTAAAGAAACATTACTTGATTTATTGGTTCAAGAGTTTTTACATAAAAGCGAAAATAATATTATTTTATGGGCTGGTGACGTTAGGGACAGTGAAGCCTACCAAGTCTCTGCGGCGGTAAAATGCTCTAAATTTCCTTTCACTGCAGTAGTTGCGCACACTCCGAATATATCATCAACCTCTATGTCAGTCATTCTCTCTATCACTGGAACTATCGATGCTACCACTTACTTATCAAAGCTAAGAGCTGCTATTACAAAACATGAAGAGCAGCTTTCTATAGCTCGAGCTAGTCGCTCTGCACAGGATCTTGAGCGAAATCTGAGACAACAACAAGATTCTGCATATGAGCGAAGCTTAGCACGAGATAGAGAAAGAGCCAGACTAAAAAGAGAAGCAGAAGCTGCAGTTGCGGAAGCAAAACGTATAGAGATAGTTCGGCAAGCGGCTGCAGCTTTGCATTCAGAAAAGAAATTACAATGGCGGAAGTGGCGCTCAACAAGTATAGGACCTGAACCTGAAGCAGATGAAAAAGATATTGTAAAGGTTGCACTAAAAATGCCAGAACATCTTGGTGCAGGTCGGATTATTCGAAAGTTCAGGGGAACTGATAATATTGAGGAATTATATGCTTTCGTCGAGTGTTATGAGCTTCTCCAAAGTCAAAATCATGAAATTGTATCGAAGCCTATAGATTATGATCATAAATACCAATTTCTTCTTGTGCAAAGCCTTCCAAGGGTTGTATATAATGTGAATCAAGGTGGTACGATCGGCGAGAAGATTGGCAAAAATGGCAATCTAATTGTGGAATTAATTGTTCCGGAAGATGAAGAGTCAAAAGAAATATAGATCTATAAACAAATTATTTCGACAAAGTTAGTAAAATAACCGAATTGGAAAAGCATGACCAAAATCAGATTTTAATCGTCTTTAGCATGGATTCATAGTCAGTTAGGTTGAAGGTATTTGCATCTTTAACAACGCTTGCTTCCGACATAATCACCGACAAAAACGATTTTTATCGTTTCATTTTGGTTTGATTTTGAATACATGTATAATCAGTTATACTATCTTGGATTGCAATTTTTGGTAATTTAAATATTTACCTATCTAGTAGGCGTATACACATGTGCAACCAACCATCTGCATACGTTGCTTCTTTCATCAATTCAAATAGAGGAGCATTGAATGGAACTGCAACACCATGAAGTATGGGCTCAGCTATTATGGCTTTCCCTGGGCTAGGAAATAGCGATGGTAGCATTAAACTCAACGCTGAACCCATTGTTTGGACTTCCTGTGAAGTAGTCATAGGTTGTATCAGCATTTGAATTATTTTGAAAGAGCCAAGTCCTGAGATGGTGCTAGGTACAGAAGGGACATAGAGCCGCAAAGGAATATGCTTTAGTGGGGTCGGTGGATTAAGAAGCATCTGATGAATTTTGTGGAACGTGCGGAAGTCGTCTGATATAAAGTCAGTAGAAGAAATCCAGATAGCCGAAAGTCTGTACTTGCTATCTTGTACGGCATTCCAAAGTTGTGTAGAATCATCCTTAGACATGGACATAATACCTTTGGCAGTCCCGTTGCGTATAAAATCAGCCTGTAAGTTTATGGGTTAGATAGGATGAGAGCTAAATCAATTTTCATTTTATGGTTAACTCACTTCTTTCACACTATTTATAAACGTAACATGCATCTCATAAAGCGGTCCATTTCCGAGTAATATTTCCCAGGGTAATTGTGGTTGATACAAATCATACAACAGGCCAACAGGTAAATTTTTTAATGAGATTCCTTCATACGAGAAACTTGTTGCACTGACAATACCACTACTAACACTTGCAGCTTCTTCTACTTCGTTACTACCTATACTGCAACTGAAGAATGAATTGAGTCGGGGCAATAAAAGTGGTAAATAAGAAACCCTAGGCACTTGCACTAAATATGGTATAGGAGAGGAATCATGCCTAATACATATGGGTATCGTAGACTCCCATATAAAAGATAGCATAGTTTTTTGTGGCAGTTGCTCAGTGAACGCTGCAGATAGAGTGTTGCTTACAGTCATATCGTAGAAGTAACGAACAAGCGAATTTTCACGCAGGGGTATTAAAATAATCGTACAAATACGATGTAAGTCGAGTGCCACGGGGGTGGGTTATATATTTGCACCCCATGCTCCTACACGCGTNCCCCCCCCCCCCCCCTCCCCTGCTATATAACCGGTAAGCCGGAGTCTTGCCACCTAAAAATCGAACTAGTTAACAGAGCCTGTAATAAATAATTGATGAGGACAATGTTTAGGGTATTCGTTCAGATATATATTGTATGTAATGTATAGAATACATCTGCTGAACTATTTTTTATCAATGCACATAGTAACGGAGAGAAAATTTCAACCTATATTATATAATTTTCACATTTTCATTGAGATTTGGGTGAAATCGAGATTTGAGAGGTCTTAAGTTTCGTGAGAAGAAAATTAATACTAGAATTATTGTTAAAAGACTATGGTTAATTATACATTATTGTCATCACTAAAACTAGAAATTCTTAACATCTAGCTCTATCCTTCTCTTGAGGGATAATTAGTACGATTATGCCCAGTAGACCGACATCCTCTACACAATTGCTTCTTGTTTCCATGTTCGGTACATAAGCTACAAAGTGGAAGTCGGTTTCGAACTCTTTCAAGCTGGCTTAGTATTCGACTCGAGACTGCCACTCGCAGTCTCATGTGTATTAGAGCTTGTGCTCGCATATCTAACTCTTCAGCTCGCCTACGGGATAAAGCATTTGGATCAAGTATAGGTAGCCTAGTGTAGGTGGATTAATAAGCCAGAAATAATGAAAGTCGGTAGGTGTTATTGCTAGCTACAATTAATTTAGTGTTTTTCGAGTTTGAAGCTCCCTTTATTTCCATACCTTGACTATTTAGAATACAAAGCTTCAAATTATACCAACATATGATTCCATAGGATGCCGTATATATACCGGTGCAGGTTGTTGAGATCAATCCCGACTGGAGGCTCTGATCCTCATCCTTGATTATGTTATACTGCTCCCAAAGCTTGTGGAGACCTTTGTGAGAAATTAAATCAACACAACGCACCTACAAGTCTCCTGTTAATGCGAGAGGTGTATTGTGCTCCTTTGACGCCACATCAATGAAAATCTCACTTGATTGCGAGGAGATGGCAAGACGATATGATGAAATTATAGACTGAAGACCACCTGCTGAGCCCCCAATCCAGTTTTTGATATGGCGATGGCCTCATTCAATCCAAGAAGCGGTGGTGGTTCCGCAATGAAAGTATTAGTCGACCCATGCCGAGACGATAAATTCTTTATATGGTCCTAACCACCGCCCATGGACGTATGATACTGCTTTACGCCCGACTTTCTTTGATAAAGCAGCCTCCATTTCATCCGATGAAGCTGTAGCTAGTAAATAAAATGGTATACCTTCTTTGAAATTGAAGTTATCTTTCAGCTCTTGAATTGTATCATCGTATATCTCGGGAGTTTTGGCTAAAATCGCTAATCTGACAGCAGACTCAAATTCTTCCCAGCGGTCTTTTGTCCCAAAGGCAGCCTTACAATTTGCACAAATGTTCTTCATTATGTGCCATTGGCATAAGACTAGCTTCGATTGACTTAGGGGGAATCGATTGTCTACTGCCCTCGTTAAGGCAGTTTCACAATCTGTGGCAATAACTGATGGCCATATAGTCATACCTTCACGGACATGAACTGTTTCGATAAGCCATTCAATTGCTTGATCGTAATTTCCCAGGACTTCGCGATCTAAAAAGTAGAGGGCAATCGTGAAAGAGCTCCCATGGTGATCAATGCCCCTGCAGTGCAAGAGCGGCGTATCGAATTTACTTGTTTTGTAAGTGCAATCCAGCAGCAGAATTTCATAGTGACCTCGAGCATGCTGAACTGTCTCGCAAACAGCGACTAAAATCATCGAGATCTTGGACAATGTATCGAGCTTATAATGAAATAAAATATCGCCTTTAGATTTATCATTCTCGAGTTGTTGAATAAGTGCTTCAGATGGCGAAAGACCTTGCCTTTGCTCTCGTAGAAATTCAGCCTTTATGTTGTACATGTCACAAAGGGAATCAGCTAAAATAAGATCTTCCTGTCGTAAAATTACAGCTATTTGTTTTGTTTCTACACTGGCAGACATCATCTCACGAGCTTTACTAAGATTTGCTTGATCCAGTTTACGATGTTCATGGTACGTGGGGCTGGGACATGGTTGATGGATGTGTACGCAGTCATAAGTTACTCTTTGTGCCAGTGTCCAACTTATCTCAACTCGCTCTCGTGCCTTTTGAGATTCTTTGCATCCAATTTTATAATCATTAAACCAGAATTCTACCAGAGATATTCTTAATTGTGATGTTTAGGGTAAAGAAAACAAATATAGGCATAGACAAGCTTGTTGGCTAGGCAACTAATTCTTTTCCACAGATTTTAGCCTAAATAAATACTGATCGGCATCATTTATACTGGAAAATGATCAAAATTAACGCTAATATATGAGAATAGGCATCAGTTCTCCGCCCCCTACTATTTCAGCAAAAGACAGGGTATAAAACAGGGGATTAGGGCGCCTATAGAAGTAGGGGGTGCAGATATATCAGCCGCCACAACTGGTCCGATCAGCCACCTGCCGACCACTTACGCTTAAATTCTGCACCTTGATTAATATGTCTATGATCGTCCGTAAGACAAAGTTGACATATAATTGAAATGGCGTAAGATTATCAGAACAAATTGCAGTAGTTATGACTTTGGGACGCGCTGGGGTGACTCCTGGGCGCATCATTACTTCGCTGCGGCAGAATGATGGCATTATTTCGACTGCACAAGACATCTACAACATTCGTATTGCGGAGCGTATTAGGATACTAGCGGGGCAGATACCTCTGACAGTTGCTCGATAACCTTGCTAAAAAGACACTGTACTACACACAGCATGACGTGGAGCAGAAGCTTACGCATCTGCTAATAATCTCATTGTCGGCGAAATAGATATGCCAAAAATATAGTGTCAACTGCGTTTGGAATATTGATGCAACATATAAAACGAACAAGTATGGCTTCTCTCTACTTTATATCATCGGCGTTACGGCAACAAAAAATACCTTCATCTTTGCATATTGTTTTATGAATAGTGAGCTGATGGCTGATTATATGTGGGCACTAACACATATCGCCGATGATTTCCAGCAATTCGGAGTGAGAGCCACTGGTACATTTATGACGGACAGGGAACTTGCTTAGATGAATGCCTGAGAAATTGTTTTCCCAAATGCCGTATGGTTACTATGTCGGTGGCACATTAGTTAAAAAATTCTAGTAAAACAAAGACGAGCATTTGAGACGAACGAGGCATGGGAAGAATTTTAAGGCAGTGGCATTGTCTCGTCCGTCAAGAAACAATTACTAGTTATGAAGACCAACTTATAACGATGAAAAGGGTATTCGCGAACTATCCTCGAGCCATGCGTTACGTTGACGAAGTCTTGCTCGTTTGGAAGGTCCAGTTTGTATTGGCTTTCTTACATAACAAAACCCATTTCAAACATATAATTACTAGCCGTTTAGAGAGTGCTCACGCGTCTCTCAAACGATGAATTTCTAGTTCAACGGGAAATCTGTTTACTATTGACATTGCAGTAAAGCTAGCCTGCGACAATCAGCTCGCTGGGATCGTCCAAAATCATTCCAAGCAAAGGGCTATCGCGGATATGCAGCTCAGTCCGCTGTTTTCCCAAGTAATGGGAAAGATCTCCGAGGAAGACCTCCGTCGGACGCACCGGTAGTACACCCAGCGGTACGTCGATGGAAATCACGACGATGACCGTGTCATCTGTACTAATTTGCTTACTTCGATAATGGGACATCCTTGCCGCCACGTCCTGCTTAATCGCACAGAGCCTCTCACGGTTGACGACTTCGATAAGGATTGGCATCTCGTTCAGCCTGCTGTACTGGTCGAAGCTGCCAACGTTCCGCCGAATATTGAAGATGCTTTAACCAGTCTTAGGAATCAGTATTCAATTGCTGATAATCATAACAAAGGAGTGCTTCTCCATCATATTCTCCATGTTCCAACAGTTACCGTGTAGGATCCTGTGCGCGTTCAAGCAAGGGGTAGACCATCTGGCTCTATCAAGCGAAATCTATCACGCTTTGAACACGTGGAGAATGCGGAGAATGCTGCTCCACGACGAAGATGTCGCAATTGCTATCAGGTGGGACATAGCTCTAGAATTTGCGCAAATCATGGTCACGCTCCCCCGGCTTGATGAAATTGAATCTCAATAAAAGAATGTCGAAATATTGGATAAAGATTGATTATCTCTATTAGGGTCAGTCAGCTGGAAAATTTATAGAATTTTGGAGCTCCCCGCGAATAATATTAATCAAAAAACTTACTAAAAACACTAAATTTACTTTCATCGACTTTGACGCTCGTTATCAAAATCCATCTAACTGTGTTTAAATTAAGAATGGAAGGAATACATACACATCATATCTGTACATTACAGAATATTTCCAGCGAAAAAAGAGTATTTTCGGAGAAGTGATAAGATATATAAAAAGGCGAGTTTTTAATAGTAACATCATCATATTAGGAGGTCTGTAAACATAGTTTCCCAGCATTTTCACTCCATAGAAAATATACATTTTGATACAAAATTGAATGCAATAATTGCTAAATTTTTTAAATTCTAATGTGAACAAAAATTGATAGTATTAATACGATGGATATCTGGATAAGATATTGACCTGAAGTTTTTGGTTTGGTTTTTGCTGATTATATATTTCTAATACGTCTGCCTATTTATGTAGACAGCGACACATTTTGATCTTTACTCTAGTTGTCTACTGTATCAGCCTTCTATAGGAGTGCCTATTACAACACGAACATATATGCGTTTTGAGTGTTTACCATAATTGTGGGGCAATAGAAATCGCGCTAGATCTGACCAATAGATTAACGGGTGAGTGAGAAATAAAAGTCGCCCTTAATTTAATTTTATAGATATCATTCTTACCAGGGAGCGTCGCCTAGCCAACTAAGATAGTAAATCTTACAAATACTAACTCGAGTACCATAACTTCATTTTCTATATCAAAGATCAATTTATATAATTTATATATCACCGCTCCTTCGACGGAAATGAGCCTTAATCAACCCCCCATTTCCCCTATCCCCTCCAATCCCCAGTCCCCTTCTCCTACCGCTACATCACATCAACCACCGTCCTCTACAACACTAGTTACTTCCATACTGGAAAACAGGCCAATTATCAAGCCAGTCCCCCCCTCAAAGCGTGCAGCTCAACACGATGCTGAACCAGAGTCAAGAAATGAGAAAAACTTCAGTCATGCCTACCTTCCGAGAGAGTTGGCTAATATAATAGCAGCAAGACAGCGTCAAGAATGTGTTTAGCATATCCGTTTGTCCATATGCGCTAGTATCTTCAGCAACATTGACAGTACACTGGCAACTTATAAGGAAGATATTGAAAAAGAAGAAGCTGATATTATTAGAAAATACCTACAGAAAGCAATTGTTTGTCTAGCTGCTTCTGATAATTTAGCTCAACCTCCCAAAATCCCCATCGAGTCAAAACCAGGGAAGAAAAAGTCTTCAAACAGTCTAGGCAATGCTGGATTGAACAATTTGTTAGCTAATTCAAAGCTACCCACTCTTCCTGCACAAAACTTCAACAAAAATCTCGAGAAACAAGTCGTACCATTAAAACAGAAAGAAAACACATGGGCGATGGTAGCCCGGAATGGATATAGGAAGTCGCGTACCACAGTACCCGTAGTAACCCCCTCTATAGCTACTGGAATCAGACGTCAAACTCATCTCCCAAATCTACAACACTAGAATAAGGAGAATAACAAAACAAAATATAAGAAAACTTTTGAGAATGAAATAAAAACGGATGATAGATTGTTTGTACGTCTTCCTGCTGATCATGAATGGCGAGCGCTCTCTCCCGCAGGTATTAGAGAAGTCATCGTCAAACGCTTGTCAGTTTCTCCGGCCTCCATTGGTCTTATAAAACCAGTACGCTCTGGATTTGCTTTGAGTCCATGTATCAGTGAGTCTAGAAAAAACCTCCTTGCTGCCGCAGGCGGACTTTTCATGTCTGGTGCCACTCTGGAGGCAGCCTCAAATTGGACTTTGATTCTCATTCCCACAGTTCCGAGTTCAATCAGGACGGTAGGAGGCCGTGTTGAAATAACCAAATCTATGCTTGCTGATGAGATAGAGCGAGTCTCATCCAAACGCCCGGCTTTTGTAAAACTTTACGGTACCTCCAAACTAGAAGCCCCTTACAGAACTTGGATGGCCTTTTTTTCAGATATTCCTCGTGTTGGATTTAGGGTATTTGATGAATCTGGAGTAACCAAGATCTTTAAAAAGAAACTTCCCATTGAATTCTGTAAGCGCTGTAACGGTCACCACAATATAAACACCTGCTCACGTGCGCCATTTTGTGGCAACTGCGGCTCTACAATGCATGCCCAAGAAGCTTGCAAGGCACTCACTAAATGTAGGAACTGTGGTGGACCCCACCGTTCAGACAGTCATAGATGTTTAGCTAGACCAACTCGCTCTGGAAACCCAACAAAAGAACAACTAAAGTTTTATCAACAGGCTGGCGATCGCGAGTATCAAGCAAATATACGAGCTATTGCAGCAGAAGCTAAGGCAGCAAATACTGAAGATCCAGACGGCTCCAGTCAAACACCAACCGACAGTCAGAGCCCTAATATTAGCGCTACTAACAATGAAACGCCAATTAGTAGCCAAAGTCCTATCACTAACATTGTTATTTCAAATGAAGCACTGGTTGAAACTTCAACTAGTGTAGAAATGCGATTATGAAGAACACCTCACGAGAAAATTCCTCCCTACAGAATCTTCGATTCATGTCTATTAATGTAGGGAGAGGCGGTACAACGCACGACATTGCACTTGCTCGCGCATGTGGACTACAACTTGATTTCTTGCTCGTACAAGAACCGTGGTGGAGAGGATGCACAAAATCGCATCCCTTTTTTGATCAACATCTACCGTTTGGAGGCAACGACGTGCGACCTCGAGCCGTTACATACACACGGAAAAATGCAGGAGAGATAACTGCGTCTCAAATTTTCCCTTCCTCCTCACTCTCTGGGGACTACTGCTGGGTTATGGTTAATGATGTAACTTTCCTCAACGTATATAAAGAGCCTCACAATCCCTTGGCTGTTCAACCCCTACTAAATTGGACACCTCCGCGCTCAGTGGTCATTGGTGACTTTAATTCTGTACATTGGGCATGGCAACCTGGGGCAGCCATCTTTTATGGACAGGGTGAAGAAACCGAAAGGTGGGGAGAAGAAAATAACCTAACCTGCCTTATAATTGGCAAGCCAACTCATAAGGCGGGAAACACTCTAGATTTGGCATGGTCAAATATTACTGATTGTTGTGCTTGGGTAGATCGAGAAGAGTGTATGACTAGTGATCATCTTCCAATCTCTGGCATATTTCCTAGTCAGAAACAAAAATATACTAGATATATAAGCCCTTTCCGGGTACCGAAAGACAAGATTCCAAGATTCGCATGTATTGTTTCACAATGAGTCCCGCACCGCGTCTCGCTGGAGTCTATAAACGATGTCGAAAACTTCGCAAAGGATATCTGTGGAGTCTTAAAGGACGCATTAAAACTGTAGGTAAACGCTCAAATCGAGGAAATGGAAAATCTGCTCCTTGGTGGACACCAGAGTGCAAAGCTGCACAACTTCGATTTCGCAACAATATTAATGGTCCCGAACGGTCCGTAGAAGCAAACCGCTATAGAAAGGTGGTGGCTGATGCGAAGAGGGAATTTTGGAGAAATAAGATTAACAACATGGTCTCTCCATCAGACGCTTTCAAATTAATGCATTGGACTACTGCCTGGAAATCAAAAGTCCCCCCTCCTCTATTACACAACAGACAGCTCATTTCAAATCAAGAAGAGCGGGCTTGTATCCTACGTGACTCTCTGCTTGCAAGATATCAAGCTTCCGATGATCTCTCTCCTTGTTTATTAACAGGGAAATCTCGAATTCCATGGAGTGATGAGCTAGACGAATTAGAAGTACGAACTTGTACAATTGGAAGCGGGAACACAAGCCCTGGTGCTGATGGGATTTCCGTGGAACTATTAACAGCATGTTGGAAGTCAATTGGACCATGCATTACTCACCTCTTCCTCGCTTTCCTCCAAATAGGGCATCATCCTGAGTGCTTCAAGCTAGCTGAAGTTATATTTATTCCAAAACCAGGATGAAATCCTACAATAATCAAAGGCTGGAGACCTATTTCTTTGCTATCGTGTCTCGGAAAGGGTTTAGAGAGGTTAATAGCAAAAAGAATGGGTCATCTCGCTATAATATCAAATGTGCTTAGCCAGCAACAGTTTGGTGCATTAACAAATGCAATCTTGGAATAGAGACCTCACCATTTCACTTTATTCATTGTAGAACCAATGCTTATATCACACGGAAACTTAGAAACGGAAGGCCATTAGAAGAATACACCAAACTACTTCTTGGGCACGATTGCGCAAAGAAGTTTAAAGAATTTGCTCGAGCCTCAAGTTGTTTTGACGAACAATCGGCGAACTAATCTTCTGCTGTATGCAAGGATAGTTTACACTATATTGTCCTTTCTTTATCTTTTATCTCTATGAATAGTGACAGGGTAGAAATCAGTGTGAGACACATAGGCTGAGCTCAGAAAATTCCTACTTTTTTTTTTTCTCTCTTTATTTTTATCTCCCTTTATATATAACAGCTACTTTAAGTAAAACTGGTGTGAACGAGTAGGGCACAATATGACCCCTGCCGGCTCCACAGGTCCTGGATCTCATTAGATGTAGAGTTTCGGCCTAGGATCCTAAATAAAATAAATAAATAAATAACTAACTCGAGTACAGTCTGTAAAAGCACACACACATTTATTATCAACTTATAGTACCCTAGATATTTTTCTCCATACTTTTAATGTCAAGCTCACAAAATTAGCCGATATATCTCTATCAGAGCCATAATACCTTAGGGAGCAGTATTTAGCCATGTAAGTAAGTGGGAATTTAATACTTAACATGTTCCTGATAATTAGGCAATTACTTAAATATGGCAGAATTCAGATCAACAAAAATAGCCCTGCAATTTTATGGGCATGGAGATGCTGCCTAGCGGCTATGGGGGTCTTCTATATCAGCCGCTAGAGTTTTATAAACCATGAGTGTTGAGTCAATGGGCGTCTAGTTAATGACGGTTGAGTTAGAGACTCTAACTTAGAGTTAATTACGGTTTCTGAGCTGGAAATTGGAGCCAAACGCATTAGCAATGTAGATTCACTTCAGTCCGAGGTGAGGGGTTTTTAACGATTCCCATATATATATATATATTTTAATCAAGTCCTCGCTCCTTAAAAGACTTTGAACAAGAAAAAAAAATTATAGAAAGAAGATTATACATTGAGGACTAGTCATGCCTCTTTTACTTTTCTTTTAATTGAGTACGTAAGGCTGTACTTTCGAAAAATGGCTTCACTTGGATGTTGTATATATCAAAAGCTAAACTACATATAATTTAAGTATAAAGTAATAATTTTCAGGTTTTCGGCTTAATAAAGAGAAGCTATTGAATAGGAGTACTCTGTACGCAGGCGTGACATATGAATTTACAGGGTGAGAGTGTAAGAATGGTTCTAGGACTTGAAAAAAATATGGACGATGCAATTTTATTCTTTGACATCCCAGTTAAAAAAAAACTAACATTTTAGAACTTCGTGATAAACTTTGGATAAAATAAAAGATTTAAACCCCCACAATTTTTCGAACTCCGGACCGAAACCCAAGATCTAATAACCAGCTGGTATCTGGTGAATATATATATATATATATATATATGTGTGTGTGTGTGTGTGTTTGTGTTAATACCCCTTTCAATTCCTGAGGATTCCATTGCCTAAAGCACCTAGACTCGCTTCATATCTCCCGGGGCTATGATCAAGAAGCATACTTCCACCAAATTGCATTTCACCAAAATGCTTTTCAACATCCTTGACGTATTTGACTACAACTCGAGTTGCTGGTCTGCCTAAAAGTCCTTTGATAAGGCCATCCCTTTGCAAGACTGGCATTGTTTCAATTAAAAATATTTCCCCAGGTGGAACTAACTTTGTACTTAGCATACACGCTCGAAGAGTCTTTAAAGTTGAGTATGCCCATTGATCATTATCATCATTTATTATCCTTTTTCGATTATTCCATGTATCTGAAAACTTCCCAGTCAAGCATTGCAATACTCGCTTTGTAACTTCAATCTTAGCACCTTTATCATCAGTCTTAAATGCGAGAGCAATAGCCTGGAGGTCATGTAAAACTCCAAGAGAAAGGTATGGGACAAGATCTTGTCCATTAACTATTGTAGTCACAAGCCCGCGGGTAGCCATTCGAAGAGATGGAGACATAGTTGCTGGAGGCCCATATGTATAGACATGGACTCGACGGCCTTTTGGAAGTTGTGTTTGTATTTTACTTGGACCGTTCACTAGCAGCGGCGGAAGAGATTTTGTGAAGAAAGCTGTTGATTTTTCATTAGGTTCGGAGATCATTACAGCAAGTAAAGCTGATACAGCACCTCCAAGAGAGTGACCACATAATACAAGACCATAATCCGAAAATTCCACTAGTGCGGCACTTATTGTAGCCATAACTCTCCCTCCACCCCCATCTAGAAGGCGACGAGCAGATGCATGAATTCCTTTGTGTACTTCGTAGGCTTTGCCACAATACACAATATTATCGTAGTCACATGTCATATCTGTCAAAACATCTTCAAAGCCAAGAGTTCCACGGCAAGTCAGGACAACTGCCTTAGAGTCGTGATCAAGCGACACAAAGTGAACCATAGGTACTCCTGTATTTGTATGGCCATTTGAGTCAGTACCACCTTGTGAATCCACAAACGAAGATAATAAGATTGTAGAGGGTGGTAGTTGAGTATGTGTAGAAAAAGAGTAGTGCTCATGGTGATGTGTTTCGTCGATATCTCTTCCTGATTCCCCAGTTGTAATACCCATTAGTCGAAGAAAATGAGAACCATATGAAGCTGATGCAAATCGTACATATCTTGTTATATTCCTCACAAGATGATACTCTGGGAATAAATCGGCGACAAAGCCTGTTCGCGATAATCCATCTAAGTCGCTAAATATACTGCGAGGCTGGTTAAAGAGTATTGAATTCCCCAGAATGTTTTTTTGCATATTATATAAACTTGAAACGTAACTTCTCGACCTTCTGTGGCTTACTGGCGGTGATGTCATTGATGTGGAAGCAATTTGTTTTTCAGACCTTGCACGAAGAAGCCCTTTTGTATTCCAATGATCTATATACTCAGGCTTAGAGACTGATCTCTCTAGCTCGGGCGTGATAGGATCATATTCATCTAAGTGCATGTAATAGTAACTAGGCCCCGATATAGATCTAGTAAAATTTGGACCTCTTAATCCTTGAGGGGAAATATTATGTGAGCTTTGTGGCCGATTTGCTTGTAGTTTGTCTTCAGGTGATTCTAGAGTTATGTCACCAAGTGTAGAAAGATATGAAGAGTCAAGTGAAGCAAATTCTTTAGCCTGCTTTGGAGAAAAAGTTGTTTCAACATCCCTATTCACAGACTTAGTCGTCAGGCCCTTAAATTGACTCTTTTTGAGCAAATCTTTCTTATCTGAAGCTTGCGTCAATAATGAGTGCTCAACTTTGACCGGTCTAGTGGGTAGTTTGGCTGTTGATTTTCTTGGTGTTTGTCCTAAATTTATAGATGCTAAAGCGATAACTGGTTTTCGACATCGCTTTTGGTTTGCCAAGTTATCGGCAGAATCTTGACGAATAAACTGCTCCCTACTAATATCAAAGGATTTCGGCCTCCTCTTTTCAAAACATTTTCCAGAAGTAGACCTAAATTTACAAGGAAGGACTAGTCCTGAATTTGGGTCAACAAGATCATCATTTATCAGAGAGCTGGAGGAAATTCCAAAGCCAATATTTGGATTATCAGTATTGCTTATAGTTGCTCTCTGTACGCGATAAGTGAGTCGATATATAGGGGTAAGATGTGAAGCACTTTGCTTTAGTGTTAGGTCATCCTTTTTTGTTTCAATGTTTTTAATATGATAGGGTTCTTGTTCAATCATCTCTATACCTGGAGGTAGTGAAATATTTGGAGGTTTCGCGCCGGTAACAGTTACGGTAATTATTTTCGTTACATTTGTCTGGGTGCGGACTGAAGTGGATGCATTGGAAGGTAGCGCCTTGGAAATTCTTTCTTTCAATGCAATTTCTGGCATTTCTTCATCTTGACTATATCTGTTTACATCATCTCGCCCAATTGATTCCATGAGTCCATTTCCAGGTGATGAAGGTACGAAGAATACCGAATCAGGCTTCACTAGTGCTAAACCATTATTACTGACTACATCAGCCCTTTTTCCATTATTTAAAACAACAACATCCCAAACAACTTTACAATCATTATTTTCCGCCTCCGTAATTCTACTACACCATTGTTGTAATAATGCCAGTCCACAAGCACCAACCAAGAGGTCTGCAACACCAACTTTCTCACCTTCACGACCAGTGGCGGGATTTTGAAATTCTCTCCTTATTAAAGCTATGATACTGGCTATTGCTTTACTTGAGTCCGTACTTCCAAAAATGCTGTCTAACGAACCAAGCAGTAGACGAGACATATAGTATGCAGAATCCATAGCTGCATATGAAAAGTAAAATCCAGTTGAAACTGCATAGGACATTTTGTTGATTGTCGAGTGCAATTTAGTTAAACTTCTCTCCATGATCCCTTCAGCTTCGCCTAGTCGCCCAGTACTGCGATCCGAAACATTCTTCCCTGCCTGGATAAGTATATTTTCCACAATAACACGGCTTAGTTCTAGTCCAGTAAGAGTGGAATGATGAGCTCCATGAAGAGCAAGTCTGCCGATAAATGTACCAACCCGAAGATAAAGAGAGGTGGATCTTGTAACTAGGCTTACTACATTTGCCACAGATGGTGGAAGAAGGGTCAGGCTGGAGTTTTCCACGGGATCCATCTCCAAAGCTCTCGCTTTGTCATCTCCTATGGATAGTTCCATATCGAAAATTTAGTCTTGATACGAGCGAGTCTTCGATAACTCTACTATATTGCCCTTTTGACTGACTTGTCACGTCGATAGTACAGATAAAAGGGGGAATATAAACATATATTGCCTTCTTGTGACATTCTGTGTGAAGGTAGAGGGCGCATGCAGGTAGTAGATGAATGCTTTACTTGATAGTCGTTTGTGGCCGTCTTCATCGCGAAAACAAAAGAAACAATAAGCCTGACATGTGCCTCCCACAGAATTTGATATTTGGAGATCCGGGGGCGGGGCAGAAGGCAGGGATAGCTTGCGAATAAGGTGCCGTCAAAGCTTACCTAATCACAGAATGAAACCAAGCAATCTCCCACTCATCATCAATCACAAGGTACGTGTCGTTAATAGCGGGATAAAGGATGGGGATACCGGCCGACTGATCCAGAAATGCAGTATTTCCTCCCAAAACCGGCGTTCATCTGACCTAAGTGAGGTAAAGTAGGTATTTCCATCGAAGGAGCATCGGGGAGTAGCTCCCTGCATTCTCTCCGATTGACTACGACAAGGGCAAGCGGCTGAGCTGGATCACGTTACTAGGGCTGGTCTATTTTAAGCCTGGAAATGTCAAGGACGTGGAAAGATCTAATAATGCCTTTTGACTGGAAAACCTCCGAGCTTCAGAATGATTTCTGGAGGCTAGAGTCGGCCGGCCCTCAAGCACTAGCTTATCAGCTTATTTTTTTTTACTAGATGGGATTGAATATCTCGTATCGAGCCGAAGTAGCGACAACCTGTCAACTTGTAACATCGCCTTTTGAATATTTCAGTTGCCACGCTTACCATAATCTCCTTATTTGCACACGTTTTAACGGTCGTGATCGGTATCTAGAACTACTTCTAAACGGAAAAAGTGCACAGCAAGCGATTTAATATGAATTTACTCTGGCTTGGGACTATTACCGATGTTGTGAATTGTATGTGTTGCAAGAACCACAATAAGGCCCTCATTTCCCAACTTATATTTAACTTAATTTGTACGATCCGCTGCTCGCTCAATTAAGCTAAGACCTAGCTAGGCCTTTGGAAAATTTTAAGCTTAATGATAAAACGTATGCTTGATTTGGATTCTCGCCAATTCTTGACATCTCAACATGAAAGCCCACTTCTTCGTACGATTAAGAGACGTAGTGAGAAGTCATACGTCAAAGGTCATCATCTCATAGGACGGCCTACACCATAGTGAAGAACCAGACCACCCTCTTTAGATTGTCGTAAGAGATGATGTCCTTTGTCGTTGAATGTTGTTTGCTACGTCTACAAAACTTCTAGTACCCTCAGCTAACCTAATCTTGACAAAGCGTTCGATAAAGCAGCGAATACTACTCGTTCAGTAGCCAAAAACTATGTTAATGGTACTCTGGACCCCTTTTACTACAGCTCCCTAGCGCATGAATGCGAAAATAGTTGCGCATATCATTTATTTATCGGGAAACAGTGGCCAATTTTGCATTGGTGTTAAATTCAATGTATTTTTAAATTGCCTCTGATTGATCTTTCGCTTTAGGGGGAAAAAAAATGTGAATTTCCGCGTGCGTTTGTAATAGTGCAGAGAATTGAGGTATGGTTGAGCATGGTGAGCATCGACCTTGATTGGAAAGTCCTAAGCGAAAGTACAGTGGGGCATGGCACAGGCACAGGCACCGACCTTACTCCAAAGCTACCATTAACCTTAACCTATATCTCAAGCTTTTCTTTGGTACATATTAACTGAAAATCGACAATAAACCCATAAACTATGCCCTATTCCCCTCTCACCTAATGCCGCTTCGTCTGTCATAAAGGGCCTGTTGGCGGATATTTTACTGCAAACAACCTCTGTTGCCGCAACCAGGAACGAAGAAGCCGCTCTTCTAATTAACAATATCGCGTCTGTTCTTGACGATGCACTTACTGAAGATGTCCCCTCTCAACATTTAACGAGAAATTTTCAAGAACTTATTGCCGATCTGACTGCAATTGTCCACCAATATTTCGAATATCATGTTAGAGAATCACTTAGAACCCCAAAGCTCTATCTTGTAAAACAATTGCGCCAGGCCCAGCATCCACCCCAGTTTGGTTGAAATGGCGCAGTTTAACGCACTCTCAAAAGGTCGGGCATCATTTGCAGATGTAGTCCAGACCTCAATCCCGAATAAGAGCCCTCAAACCCGAGCGCCTTCACTACCTCCTGCCCCTAAAATAACTAAAACTACCAGTCATATCAAGCCCTCACCAAAAAATCTCGTCGACAATCGTATTTTTGTGTCTATATCTCCTAAAAATACGTGTATGAACGTGTTCCCATACGCTGTAATGTTACAACTCAATGGATTCTTAAAAGAGAACATTGTTGGAGAGGTCCAAAGAATTAAACACGACTGGCTATTTGCTCAGTATCTAGTACTGCGCAAGATACTCTCCTAGAAAAAATATCTGAAATCGAGGCCTTCCTATCTACGGAAGGCGAGTGCAAAGTCGAAAAACCCGTACAACAACCTACTTTCAAGCTCTCAGGTGTCCCACACTCCTTTTCTGGATATGGCGCATCAGGACTAGAGCTCATACAAATCACTGCTTCTACTATTGATCAGGCCCTACTGGACCAAACAAATGTCTTGCCTATTAATGTAATCGAATGAAAAAGCCCAACCGATAGTCAACATTTAGACAGAAAAAAATTATATGGTGTTTCTTCCTATCAGGATTGCCTTATCTTGTGTAATGTATATATGGAGATTTACCTTAACATAGTGTTCTATGATTCTGGTCTGGCCTTTTGGTCAAGTGGTGATGCATCTATCTCGTGTATCATGTAGGAAGGATGGCAACCCTTAGCCTATCACACCTTGCTCCTTGCCCTGCTGTCTACATGCCGCTTCTGACACTTCCCCTAGGCTCTTATCTCTCAAAGAGTTTACCATTAGTTGGCAAACATCTAGAATCTGCCTATACAATATGTAATCCTACAAGAAACCATGATTACCCCCTAAAATGTGCGAACTGTCACGGTCCTCACTCCTCTGACTCTCTGGAGTGTCTTATCCGTCCAAGAAAAGATAACAAATTACCATCAAAAGCTCAAATTGCTCAAATTCGAAAAGCAGCATCTGCAGCTAGGCTCCGGCTTAAGGCAGCATATTGTAATACTTTGAATACCCAATCTTCCAGTAGCTGTGATAATGCTTCGGCAACACTTGCCATAGACACTCAAACTCCTACAACGTCACAAAGCCCCGGCAAAATCACCCTCGGATCTTCCCTTATGTCACTGAATAGTTTCGCGGTTCTAGCGGATGATGCTCGATAGCACTGCCAGGATAATATTATGAGAACCTTATGAGTTTTATAAACCAAAGTATTAAAATACTCTTCATCAACATGCGCCGCTGTTCTACTGCACACACAACCTTGCATGAAACCGCATTCCGTACTAACATGGAAATTGTAATAATATAAGAACCATAAATTTTTAGAGACCTAACATGTCTTATCACTTGCTCACGCCCGGTATTTGAATGCGTCACCCTAATTGATGACTGGTCATCGAGACCCCGCATACTTACTTACACAAAGAAATATATAGGACTCACCATTCTTCAGAATCGCCCCCAAACTTCGTCTAATCAAGGAACAGGAGATATTATTTTCCTCAAAGTTAAAGCTTCAAATAACCACTGGATCACAGTAGTAAATATACAATGCTCCTTCTGGATCTACTAATCCAGGGGCCGCGTCAGAGTTTATATTTTCCTTACCCAATAACTTAAATTTTGAAAATTGTATCTTCGCTGGAGACTATAATCTCCATAAATATTGGCAGCCATTTTATGCTGGGGTGCCTTAGACAGGAGTGGGTCCCCTCATTGAATGGCTCGGTAGTAAAAACTTTTCTTTAATTTCTGAAGTTGACATTCCTACACATAATCGAGGAATTTTCTTAGACTTATGCTTTGCGTCACATTCACTGATGGCAAAGGGTCGTATAGTCTCTACCCAAAAACACCTTGATATTACCTCCGACCACCTGCCACTTCTTATAATTGTTCTCTTCGATAATAAAAGAGCTCACGCTGAATCGAAACTTCGATTTGGATCTATTAATTTTAAATTATCTTCCATTCTCTATTAAAAACAAATATTGCTGGCATGAATTCTATCGAGCAAAAATCGCCCTCAGGCATTTGTAAAAGAGCCGAAGAAATTATTTATGTATTGCAAAATTCATTTTCAGGATCAGCGAAGAGATCTCTACCCCAAAATATCGGAATACCCTGGTGGGACCAGAACTGCAGAGAGGCACGTCAAAGATACTGGGAGATACTACGTAATGGAAATGCTTCTAATTCAGATAAAAAAGAATTTAGAATAGTCAATAAAAGAGCAAAATGCTCATTCTATTGGAAAAAAAAGTAGATGAGAGTAGCAGAGTAAAGGATATCTTGGATATTTTAAAATAACAGGTCAAAAGGTGTCTTCCGCATTCCCCCCCTCCACAACCCTTTATCGCCAGATGACCCTCCAGCGCAAGCTCTAAAGGACAAAAGAGAGGTTCTCTTCAAAAATATTCTTTGTAATCAGTCTGAAGCCGCAGACATTCTCCTAAATACTCCATCTGTTCTAAGGCAATTTATTTCTTTCCCGAAATTGACAATGATAGAAGCCTCCAAGGCTATTCTAGGAGCTGGAAATATGACACCCGATAAAGACGGAATCTCTAGTGCAATGCTTCGCCTTAAATGGCCATATATTGCCAATCTAGTGTTGGAACCTTTCCAAGCGTACATCAATATTAGATACCATCCTCGTTGCTTTCGGACAGCTATTCTAACGATTATTGGTTAACATAATAAGGCAGATATGACAACCCCTAGCTCTTAAACACCTATAGCCCTGCTCTCAGTCTTTGGTAAAGGCCTAGAAAGACTTGTCGCGAGACGCATGTCATGGATTTCCATTAAGTTCAAAACTATTGCTTGCCAACAGTTCAGTGCCCTGCCACTTTGCTAATCATTAGACTTGACTGCTTGTCTAGCTTATGATATAGAGAATGCTTTAAATAAAGGACAGATGGCATCTGTCGCTAGTTTTGATCTATATGGAGTATTTGATGCAGTACTCCCAAGAAGATTTGTAAATCGACTACGAAGACAAAGGTGGCCGTCACAGCTTTGCGATTGGATTGGTTCTTTCGCAACGGAACGTACTGTTTCAGTCCGATTAGACGGCGAAATTGGCCCTCCTCAATCAATCAACTGCGACCTACCACAGGTCTCCCCGATGTCTCCAATCTTATTTATGCTTGACATTTCTCCCCTCTTCCGCTTGAAAAGTCTCAAAAAAGCATTTTGGTATGCCAATTATGCGGTCATTCTTAAGATCTCCCCCTCACTTGACCTAAACTCGACCAAAATTCAAGAGACCATCAACAGAGCATTAACTTGGGGTAAGGATGAAGGCGTAATCTTTGATATTAAAAATTCTGAGCTAATACACTTTACTAAAGGACACAAGGATAAAGGAAACAGTCCACGGGTGCATACAAAAAGCTTTGTAATCTCCGAAGATATTTATAGGCCATTTTTAAAATGGCTTGGAGTACACTTTTATAGGAAAATGACTTTCAAGAGCCATGCGTAAATCTAAACTTCTAAAGCTATAACTATTGCAAACGCTCTTCGGTATCTTGGAAACACAACAAGAGGAGCCCCTCAAATTCTCTCTAGGCAGGCCGTACTATCATGCGTCCTACCTGTAGCACACTTTGTGGTTAAGACTTGGTGACCAGGAAAGACTAGAAGTAATAACTTAAAATCGATAAGTAATAGAGTCGGTGACCATATAAATGCACTAGATAAGGTCTGTACAACAGCTACTAGAGCGATTCTTCCAGTTAACCACACTATCCCGAACCAGGCCCTCCTGAGAGACTTCGCTGCTTACCATACACGCTTCAATCACCACGACGCCAATCTATATTGTAAATACGGGTCATCCAAGGCACCGCTTTATTTTTTTGTTTTGCAGAATATTGCGTCGCCGAAATGGCCGCCCTGCTGGACCTATTAGCTCCCTGATTCCTTCTTTGCTTGGAACCCCTGAAGTTTCTGACGTACTATTCGAATGACTTGAAAAAGTTGATGTTTTTCGTATACATTTGTAATCGATAAGAGTACAATTCTGTTTCATCTTACGTGTTATTTGGTCGTTATGCTATGTTGTTCTATCTAACACTTGGGAAAACCCTCTAAAAACTTTTGAGGATATCCACAGACAATGGTTATTGGCCTTTCTTTAACTTTTATTAAATGCTATCTGTTTCACACAACGCCTCACAACATGTACCCGTAATTCAGGACAACGCCCCTCATGCAGCAGCCAGGACGATGACAGAGATGGGTGAGAGAATTATTGCTCCTATATCTTGGCCCCCTAACTCCTTAGACATTAATAGAATATAGGCTGTTTGGGATAGCATGAAAAAATACATTCAGTTCAGATATCCAAGTCTGGGTAGCGGAAAACAACGGTCTCGTGATACACTTCGACTACTGGTGAAGGAAGCTTAGGGCTCTATGCCCTCTGAATACTTTGTCAGACTCATGAAGACTATGCCGGCCAGATATAAGGCGGTCATAGATGCTGATGGGCGCAGGATAAAATCCTGACGACTAAAATTTTAATATGATTTCCTTGGTCATATCTGTAATTCTTTGTTTAAATCTTTGACTCTGTTTTCAAATTGTGAAATTAGGTGGCATGATTGCATAGAAGCTTACGCAGTAGATCGATAATGTACGAAATAGGCCTAAATTAGAATAATTGACTCACCTACTGTTTCTCTGTCGGATGAATTTACTTTTGCCAAAAGATTTCATAAGTACGGGAGATGAACTCTATTTGATAGTAGATCATTCCCTATTAGATTTAGATCATCTCGCTGAGATCCCATGCTAGTGGCTCCATCTACGAATTCTACGGTGGCCATTGGGCAATGTCACATTGGCTAGAGAATAATATCATTTGATATTTCTGGAAATTATTGTTTTTCCGACGGCTTATGTTACGAAACTAGAGCCTGCTAGTGCGGTATAATACTGTTGAAGCGTACATAAGTCTAAGCGAGCTTATATAATTTAGCATTTTGCATTTAGCGGAGTCGAGTCTGTGATTTAATTCAGAATGACGTATATCCGCGTGGATTCATTAACAAATTTAGGCGATGTAGCAAACTGCCTTCGAAGATACTTTGCTGATCCTAAATAGATATAACAAACTCTGCATTTTTACTCTGCAATTCAGACCTAAAAATAAGAATTGAAGTTGTACTAGCTAGTGATGGAGGTGATCAAAAAAAAAAAAAAAAAAAAAGTTATCAATTAAGACAACTAGATGGAACTCTAATACGTAACAATTACCGATAAAGGAACCAATTTAAGTCCTTTCCGAGTTAGAGAAGACTATCTAGTCTCCAAATCTGAAGTGATTCATCCTATACATCGAAATATTCAGGCAGGAAAGACTATCTTATAGATTCCAAAACGACAAAGAAATAAGAAATAAGGAGATGGAAAAAAAAATAAAATTAAAAAATAAAAAATTTAGCCATTAGATAGAGGTTACTGATGTGATATATAATTGAGGATCTTGAATATTAGAATCCCATATGTTTGTTATGACCTTGCACAATAACCCAGATTTAGCCTTCGGTAAGCACTCGCTAAAATAACCGATAACCGAAAACAGGGATACTTTATGTAGAATTATGTATGCTACCATGTACCATATATCATGTACACTAGTACGTACAACGTTACGAATGATAACAACCACCAGAGCTGTACATAGGTTTAGGAGCTATGAAATAAAGGATAATGGAATGTATATAGTAAGTAGTGTATGACCAGCTTAGATAGAAGGACACGAAGAGTCTTACGGTTTCTACGATATACGAGATATATTTTAGAAACACAAGACACCTCGTTTGATAACCTCAAATCTATTTATTATATTTTACAATCTTAACTTTCCGGTACCTAAGAACCTCATAATTTCCAACCTCTAAATAGATCATGAACGTGTTAGACTTTCTGATTTAAAAAAAAAAAAAGAGAAGTATAGTCACTAGGAGGTTCGCTGAAGAACTATTTTTTTTTTTTTTTTTTTTTAATTTTCCTTTTTTTTCGTACGCCTTTTGCCATTCAATTAAACAAGAAATAGACCTGACAATCACACAAATATAGTCTAGCATGTAACATTTATGATTTGTAAGCAAGAAGTAGTTTTGTGAATAAAACCCCTAATTCTTTCCTACGATTTCTAACCTGCAGGGGGTACAGATTTATTACGTCACCATGATATATTATCACATAATGTGGGCAACTAGGGGAAACGGGTAATTACTATTCTGAAACCCCTTACACTCAAAAATGTGTCAATTAAACAGCTAAGAATTCCCTACAATTACCTGTGTATCACGCTCTAATATTATGTAATTATTTCCTTATATTTAATTGGAGTAGAAGCTGTACTCCCCCTGTCCTATAGAGGTCTCTTACCATTCGTTTCGGTTAAGAAAAGGTAATCGCTTCTAGTTACCCCCCCTCCCCCCCTATTTCATACATGTACCCCCTATAAGCCAAAAATAGGGTTAGCGAAATTAGTGAACGAACTCAATTAGGACGCCGTTTCCTGGCCAACGTAGCTGGATTGCTCACATGTATTTACTAACAGGCATCTATCTTCTCTTACTTTATATTACTTCTCAATACTCCATGCACAACTCTCTAATTAACATATGCACATAATCTTCTCATCATTTTGAAATACCAATTGTCACTATGAATCTTAATCCTCCTTCTGCAGACCCCGTTTATCCTAGTCTCAGTGCATTAATTGATACTGTTCAAGTCAATGTAGGAAGTCATGGGTTATGCGATTGATATTTAAAAAAAAAAAAAAAAAAAAAAAAAAAAGACGTACAAAAAGACTTCTAAGAAGACAGGTTTCGTAAATAAAGCAGTTCTCCGATGCGACTGCCGCGGCAACATCAAGTCTGTTGGCGGAGTGAAAAAAAAAAAAAAGGCGTACCGCCAGTAGACTCATCGACTATCGATTCGCCTACTATGTTATGCTCTGGACAAAAATGGACGTGGGATGGATAATTATCACATTACGAACGAAGAACATAATCATGAACCCAGCAATAGAGATTTCCACCAGAATTACCTATGCCAATTACTTGGCCCTCATCCAAACTTCTTCCCTATTCCCCAGCTGCAATATTACTATTATTGTTTTGTGGTAGATCTAATAAATTTGCCGTTGGAGTCATGTACCAATGACGTTTGAAATCAGCTAAAATAATCGCTGATTTAAATCCAGTTTCTCTTTTATTAGATGATAACATGATACACCTAAAGAAAATCTAAAGTTACACGTACATTCTGGAATATGAATGCCGAAAGTTCGTAATCTTAATAAGTGTTTTTCAAGGAAAGCAACCTGAGTCTCTACTAACTTTAGGGCATGTCGACAAGCTGAGGTATTCACCTTATGGTAAAAGTGCCTCTTCATGACTCCTTTCACCTGTTGTTGATGAAGCAAGTCTTGGTATCTTCTATGCTGCTGGCTGAGAGCGATTCAAATTCTCTTTACTACGGTGAATAAATTCCACGTAGAATTTGATATTAACATCTTTAAGTAATGATGAGCACTTTCAGCCTTGCTACTAGTCAAATGGCCAAGTTGAAGGTATTTACTGACGTAGCAATTAGCAAACCTTTCCGCATACGGGAGCCATGTGTCCTCGAGATATTTGATAAATTTTTCACCGTTAGGAATGAAAGTAGACCACGTGGTTTTACTACTATTCCATAGCTCAGAAAACTCAACGCTTTATGGCACATTCCAAAATTTCATGAAANATTGTATTATACGTACAGTCCATTATTACTAGTTCATGAAATTTACTTGGTAAAGCATTCGACGTTTTATGCTGAAGAAAAAAACGATTTAGGCAGTCATCAGAGTCAACCGAGTAATCAAACCGTCATTCCTGGTCGTCCTCCCCAAGCTCACTTTCACCCTCTCCACGAAGAAGACATAGTAATGCACAAAATGCAGATGGCTTCATGGTTATGTGGAGAGTAAGTAACATCGATAGAATATTCGTCGCCTGATAAAAATATTCTTAACGCAAACTGACAACTACACCATATACTTCCAGAGTGTCATAAGCCTTTTGACTTACTATCTTTGTTTCCTGAACCATCACATCTGAACTGGCGAGATGTTACCACGCCTTGAGTGTTTATTTTTTTTTTTTTTTTTTTTTTAGTAGATAGCCGCAGACAGTACTCATTCTCTGCAGCAGCAGTTCGACAAGCAGCAATTTGCGCTCTCCATGTTCGAGAATCGAGTAGAATTAGAAGATGTAGTTGAAACAGACATATTCAAATTTTAAATTAATTTTTAATGCTATTTGCAGCTTGTGAACGGATAATAAAATATTATTATAATAGACTGCTGGTATGTTAATTGATAAACTGCACTAGTTCAAGCCTCAATTGACTCTAAATTATTGAAACTTGATTCGTAAAGAAACTTTTGGTAGAATGCGTTGGTATGATGACTTCAGTATCGGAATTATTGAGCTAGATTTGTTTACTTACTGTGCTTTTCTGAAACGGATTTAATTGCAAGAGATCCTGTAGCAGTTGCTATGCCAATACGATAGGGGGAGTACTGCTTCTGCTCCAATTAAATATAAGGAAATAATTACATAATAGTAGAGCGTGGTACGCAGGTAATTGTAAGGAATTCTAGCTGTTTAATTGGCAAATTCGAGCAGGGGGTACAGAATAGCAATTACTGGAGGAAACTGACGAAATCGGTCATCTAATTAAGCCTTTTTAGTCAGAGCTCATTGTGAAGCAATTTACAAGTGTAACTGATTAGCAATTAATTACCTATAAAGCGCAATATTTGGAGTCTGATGAGATATTCGTAGGCACTAAAATTAATCTAGAGGACGAAAATCGAAACTGATTTGCTTCGAACGCATTTTTACATCCGTGGTTAGCTTCATTCTGATTTCGCAAGTAGTTTAATTCCAGGTTCTTTTGTGATAATAAGCTATTAGTCGAAAAATAAATATTAAAACCTTCCTTGATGCGAATGCATTTAAAATCACATGGTTATAATTGGGTTTTATCGAAAGGTATAACTCAGCCACAACCGCAATTTTTTTAGCCTTTGAGCGATGAGCAGTTCAATCTGATTAAATTTTATAAATATCTCCGAAAAAAAAAAAAGGTGGTATACTAAATTCTAATAACTTCGTGTACTTCATATACTTCGTGCACATAAGAGTATAGGGTTATAACGTATTACCTGCTACGCCATAGAGTCCTGCTAGCATCAAATGTGATAGATAATTGCTGTATCAAATAGATTATTAACTCATCAAGTTCTCAGTACCGATAGACCGGAGTATTGGATGAACCCTCCTTTTTCCTCTCAGTAGATATATCATCAGAGCCTCCTGCATGCATCATATACTTGCCTTCTGAGCCCGCAGCTGAAGAATTTTTGCTATGCAATGAAGACTTTGAGTCTGAAAATGGATTTTCAATTTCTTTACGTGGAGTGCCATCAAGTTGCTCCGTAGACGACTTGTTAATTTCTTTTCTTGGGATAGTCTTAGGGGGATCTCCTCTTGATCCAGGCTGGGAAGGGGGAGTTCCATATCCGGAAGCTGTTACTGTCGTAATTTTAGCTTCCTGGGCTTTACGTGCCTTGAGAAGTGCACGTTGGTGTTTGCTCAAGGCATTGTTAACAATTTCATTTGTCTCAATGAGCTTTTCCATGACATCGTTATCTGGAGCAGGATTTTGGGCCGAAATATACATTTGAATACTTAGGTTGGCACTTTGACAACGGTTCGCGAGTTCCTGAATTAATTCATTGTTACTGATTTGAGAAATCGCTGTCGACTCTGTAACATCGATTAATAGATTCGCAGATGTGCGAGCTTCTACAATTCGCATGGATAGTTCTTGGGCTGATGGAAGTGTATTGATAGAATGACCTTGAGGCGGGTAGCCTTGCTGAGGTATATTATTTACTGGCATTCTTGCCACCTGATATATTTCTGGTGCGCCCTAGGATAAAAGTTAGGAAGATGATGGACAAAAATATTATCTCAGCAATCATACTTGTCGCCTCATTCTTTCCTGCTCCCTTCCCCACATTTCTATCAGCGGCTCTATGCCTTCATAATAAGCTTTGTCTCGCGAGAATTTATTCAAAGTTTCCACAAGTAAACTTCTGATATTTGGATCTTTTCCGAATCTTAGTAAATCTTTTACACTCTGTATGAATTTGGCATCAAGGTTTCTAGTAAATGTTGGGCCTGGATTTTCAGCTAAGATACGTATTAACATCACGCTGTTATACTGCACATGCGGTCGATGGTAGTTTTCCCGAGACAGATATTTTCGTATTAGATAGGCAGCTTCTTTGGCTGCCGAAGGTGAGGATTCGCATGCATCAACAACCACGGGCAGATATAGAACTTCTTCATCCTAAGATTTATAGTAAGAAAATAGAAAGATAGAAAGCATGGATTTAGCATACCGATCCGCCTGGATGTCCTGGTTTTCCCGATTCACAGAAGAGGGTCTTAATTCATCAGTCATCAAGAGCAGCAAAACTCGGATACTTTAAGTTTCATAATTTCGACTTACGACATTACGAATAGCAATCGCTTCGGGCGATTCATCATTTGTATATGTTGTGTGGATAAGCGATGTTGGCGTCGCTGTCTGCAAGTCAGTCTTCAATAGTCAACGCGGGCACAGGACAACCCCGCATCCAACTCACTTCTTCGCTTTAACGATCCAAACATCCGATTTATGGTAGTTCCTTTGGAAGATTTCATGACGCTTAGATGGCTTTAAAGCCACACTTATAATTAATGGAGAATCAAGAAGCAAAAAAAAAAAAAAAATAAATTGAGTAGATGATTAGAATTTTCTCCAACTTTTTCGTTGGGTATCGCCGTCGTGGTGTCAAGCCGGCCGTATCAAATTCAAGCAATTTGTTTCACGTCCTATTTCTCAAACTCCACTATATGAGCACTGCTTAGAGCTTTGTATTTGTACAAAAATGAATTTTCTCCTCAGATTCTGATGAGACTTTGAAAATCAGAGCTTGTTCAATCTTGTTCGTCAGTGCGATGATCTAATTTAAACGTAAAAACAGTTGCAATATCGTTGGTTTAAATTTATGTACCGAGCTGTGTAAACTTAGGTAGTATATATATCTTATTTATTAAGGACTAAATTGTTTACATTGCCCAGCAGCTTCGATGCAACAGTTCACTATATAAACTTCACGTCTGTTACCAATAATATACTGAACAACCCACTTATGTGATGCTATTTTTTAAAATTGATGTTGACCGGCATGAATGCTTATTTCGACCCTGCTTGGCATTTGACAGCCAAATAAAATCCTCGAGCGTGTCTGAAAAGGAAATTATTAATGTAATATCGTCAGGGTATCTGTATAAAAAGCTAAGCCTAATCTGGACTCGCACCTGTCTCAGCCCTATACTCATTCTACATCAGACATTCGGCAAAGGTTGCCCGGCCGACATTGGTGACTATTTGTATTGCTAAAAATGCCAGGTCTTATTTGCTACCAACCCTCACACTAAAATCACTCAGTTTCTCGAGTCTGATGACTATTATGAAGTTATTATTTGCCTTATTTTAATATTTTCAACCAAAGACATAGACACATGATTGTTAGGTAGAGAGGCCAATTGCTAGTGTAGTTATAAGTACTGACTACAGGCAGGCATTGATGCAGCATATCTCTAGAGGTTTGAATTCCAGGTTCCAGGGGAATTAAATCTTCCTGGGCTGATTAGAAACCTTGTCTCATTCAAGTGGAGGAATCTATATACTAATAACTTTAATTTGAAAAGTACGGACTTTAATAACAGCCACATCAAATAGTTACGAAGATGTAATTCATAATTAGTCTAAAGCCTTCATTGACAGCCATTAATTACAAATCGAAACTCATTCCAATACCGTTTATGATCTCCATTTTACGTGGGACAGGGTAGGGGAGGAAATCTAGCTGAAAAGATGAATTTTGAAGGCTAAAATAATATATTTCGGAGTCCTTCAAATGCTAATTACACTCTGAATGCCGTATCCATGAAGTCTGGTAATTTATGGACAGACGCAATTTCTATGCCTGATCTTTTTGATGCATTCTATCTTAATCCCGGGTAGTCAGACCCCTCCAATCCAGTGCTAGCAGGGTTCTTGATCCCCAACTTAGGCCTCACAAAAAAAAAGGTAGCTTCGCGCTTAGAATTCCCACAGAATGAACACTAGCGAGTGTGGTGTTGATTTTTTTTTTTTTTAAAAAAAAAATATTATTATGAAATAAAGATAATTAAATTCGCTATTTATAGAAATTACGAAGGGGAGCCTCTTCTATTTATAGAAAAACAGCGACCAATGCAATATTGGAATCTGCATACATAATTTGATATTTATTTGATTATTTATCTATTTTTAGGTGCTGGGCCGAAACCCTACATCTATCGAGATCCAGACCGAGGGAGCCGGTAGGGTACACACACTATGGTATGACCTACGCGTTCGTACCATTTTCCAATGAGTATTTTATACAAAAAAATATATATTGAGGGAACTTATTTAATAAAAAGAAAATTAGGAAAAAAGGAAAAAGAATCTTAAGTGGATTTCGCCTACATTTCTCACATTGGCCTCCTAGCATTCTTATCAAATGTCCATTCAGTTAAAACTTTGCACGCATTCAGCCGAGGATAGAAGAATCAGGTAGGATTCAGTCAAAGCAGCCTGTAGTCGTTGCAAATTCTTTAAACTTCTCAAGGCAATTATGTCCAAGGAGAGTTGACTTACGAGCCCTTTCTAAGTTTGTGTATAATTTACATGAAGTCTGCAGCGAACAAAGTAAGTGAGTGAGTGAGTGAGTGAGTGGATGGGGTCTCTTGCCCATTTTGTGTGGTAGATGACGGGTCAAGTTGGGGCTTTGCGGCGGCACATCTGTAGATCTAATTTCTCGACAGCGAGCTGGACATGCTGTTGACTACCATTCATCCATCCACTAAAGCCTGACGACGTTACATTATTTGACATGTTTATGGCCAAGTCATATTATTTATTTAACTGTCATTGGATTGGTAAAATAAATGTAGAGAGGTGGCGAATAAGCCGCGGTTGCTGCTGGAAACAAATACTCCCAAGTGATTAGACAAAGTTAATTATTTATGCATTTCTGTTTCCTCTTATTTTGGGAATGTCTTCAGAAGCCACCCCGCCCTGCAATAATTTAGGATTTTTATCCTAAACATAAAATAAACAAGTAATCAAATTCTTAGCTGTAACAAACGTCGATGCACTTCTGTTTGAGAGATTTAATTTCGGTAAGATCTATTTAACTATTGAAATGAATATTCTTCTTTAATTCTTGCAGGGGGGGTTGGTCTATCGATGTTCAAGGCCATTTACTAGTGCGCCAGCACATGCTTTTATATGCACACATAATCGAGAGACAACATTGACATTACAAGAGTAATGCTATAATTATGCTGCTCATAAAATTTGATTTTATCCTCGCAATGTACCAATGTAGCTAGAGACCTGATTTCTGGTTTGGGATAAAGATCATCAATTTTCGCAGGGGTTTTGGTCTATGTAGACAACAGGGGTGGCTTCTGTAGACATTCCCTTTTTTTTTTATAATACCATTTAATGTGTAAGCAGCCTTTAGACTATGACACGGTGACAGCGTTTATTTACATGTTAGACGATTCAAATTTTTTTTCATTAGATACACTCATGCCTCAGAATCCATTTAGTAAATGCCACCGCGAAGTATAATCGCATTTTTTCCTTTCACAATTGCTCATCCCTCATCCGTTAACATCCAAACAAATTACAAAACCCTGGATTATCCAGACATGCCTCCACCATCTTGCAATTGAAGTCCCGTTCCTTTTCCTTGATCATAATATGTTCTTTTCATCTTTGTATAGGATGGGGAAAAAAAAAGGAGGCAACGAGATATCAACTTATAACTCCTTTCTTAAAATCCTGATTTGCCAAACGGCTAATCCGCAATTAATTATGCGCTCCCTATCATAAATAATAGGGCTTCATCTTATAAAGCTTGAAAGACCATTGGATTTCTTCTTAGTATTGACTAACATTCTACTTTGCTTTACAATAAAGACTGGATCAGTTATAAGTGTAAAACAACTCATATATAAATCTCAAAAAAAGCGTGATTATTCTATTTTGTTTTCAAAATATTGATATCACATCTCTGAAATTTATCGAATTAATGGATAGCTAGATCTGCCCGTTTTGTTAGGATAAGTGGATGTCCTAGATTGTTGTAAGGGGGGGGTTTTTTTTTTGGGATAAAAATTATTTGTTTTGAGTATGTTTTGATGTTTGGAGATGTTATGTTGGATACTTGGTTGTCATGGTGAAAGAGGCCTCTGATCAAGCGATGTTGCCAGTTGTCCGTCATAATTGAGCCAATCAATTTTCTTCAATTTTCCTATCACCGAGCGTATTCTAGGTCATTCAGTTACTACTTTTCAGCATCTGATTTACTTGCTTGTTACTGATATTAACCAATTCAGATTTTTGACAGACGTTTTCAATAGTATGAAGACAAGGTTGAGATCGACTAGGAGGGACTTTTCATTAAAGGCTAGCCGATTCTATGTTCTAACACTTTCGTTGCAAAAGCAGCTCGCTATCACAGGACTATTAGAATCACAGTTCTGCGCGTTGTCATGATGAATCTCATCAGTTATATCCCTCTTACTTTTTGAAAGGTAAAACGATCTAGAACTTTCGTCATGTGATCGCCGTATCGAGTTATTCTTTTCTCATTTTCTCATTTCTCAAATGTGACCCAAGAGTTCCATCATTGCATACGGCTTCTAACCTCGATTACTTCTCATAACGTCAATTCAAGAGTCAGTTGTTTCTAGCCCAAACTGGGCTAGTCGAACAAGGTTACTCCAGTTACAACGAGTTGTCACTGAGAGAAAGTACCAAATTTACACACAATCTATATATATTTATCTGACCCAACAACGTGCAGTTAAGCCCTTAATTGAATTGCCCATTTTGGAGGGAATCCGAGGACAAATCTCGTAGAATCCAAATTTTTATAGTGATCAATCCATTGTGCCTGTAGTTAGTAATTACGAATTCTACCCTATCCACACATTAATCAATTCTTCGCCTACAACGCTGGGTGTCAAAACGCCCGATTCTGATATAATCGCTGATATGAAAGCAGGTGGCTACACGCATCAGAGATGTATTTTGAGCATATTTTAAAAACTTGAGATAACTCACTGTAAAATCCACCAGTGCATTCGCTGATTCAGCTTCTCTGCTTAATGGTGGCGTTAACTCATCCTCATCCTGTGTTTTATATTTGATGACATTTTGCTCAATTCCTAGATCATATTGATCCAGTGGGTATATTCTGACAAACTTATGAGTCTCTGCTGCAACATAGAATGGTTTGCCAGCTGTTTTCGCTAATAGTGCAATTTGGTAAGTGCCCAAACGTGATATTATACCTCCGTTTTCAACGACACCTTCAGCACCAACTATTACTAGACTTACTTTGCCCAATGCATATCCTACAGCTCCCTCGCCGAGAGTTGCCACTGGTATACCTTTTGATCTGAGAGAAGAAATCACTGCCCGTGACTCTGAAGCGCATTCTTCGTTGATCAAATAAATTACTTTGAATCGAACATTGCCTTCTGACTTACTAACCTCGGCTGCTTTGCTTAGAAGAGATCCCACTACTCTACTTCCACCATGAGTGAGAACCACATTCCCATCCCTTATAAACCCAGCACCAATCTCAGCGATACGCTCCCGCGCTGCTTTGGCGCGGTTGGCAAATAGTCGGCCATTTCCAATTAGATGTTGTCTCACATTTTCGAAGCTGGCACCTCCGACGTTAGGTTTTAGTGAGCTAACCAAAAAGCGCTGAAAGAGATCTGTGCCGGCGGAGAGAGAGATTGAGTTAGGTACTTGTGACTTCAAGTAAGCGCTTTGGCTGATAATCAGGTCTAGTGTTTCGGAAACAGTTTTT
Organism: Oidium heveae; assembly: GCA_003957845.1. Lineage (NCBI taxonomy): Eukaryota > Fungi > Ascomycota > Leotiomycetes > Helotiales > Erysiphaceae > Oidium > Oidium heveae. Next base: position 25,691 of record QVIK01000131.1, on the reverse strand, counting down.
ATGTGGGTTATGTTTAGGAGCTGGATAAGTGCCTCAATGGCTGCGACTGGCATCGTAATTTCAGGATCTTCATTAAGGAGTCTATGGTATGTTTGAACAATGCTGAAAGTGGTGAGAGGGGGGAACGAGTCAGTCTCTGGAAATCTTAATCTTGGTATGGATAATACTCGAATTTTGTAGAAGACAACACATTGTTCTCTTTAACTACTGCTCCATTTTCAGATGCCATCGGATCGACTATTATTTTCTTCAAGAATTTCTTCCTTTGATAGTCAAGATGCTCGTGTGATACTTTATTAATTAGTCCATATTTGAAGAAAATATATGGGATGAATTTTAGACGATCTTATTGACTGCCTCTGCAACACAACTTATTATCCCTGGCACGGTAAGCAGACACAATTCTTGGCGCCCAGCTCACATCAATATAAATTGATGCGCCTTCACCACTAAGTCGAAATAATTAAACATAGATCTACCCCAAGGTTGAAAATAACAGAAAATTCTAGTACAGCGAAAAGATTACAACAATTGGCTTATTCTAACTTCAACCTCAAGATTATTGCTTGAAGCTTGTACACTTCTTACAGGAAAATTTCCGCTCCGAAATGAAGTCTGTTTAGCTACGTCATTATTTGGTTATTTGTAACACGAAATAAACGCGCTTTCTACCTTTTATTCTAATTCATAGCTAATTTTTTTTTTTTTTTTTTGATAAAATATGAAGATAAGCTGTACTATTGTTTACAAATTACTATTATTTTTTATCTCCCAAGATGTACTTTATCATCATAGTAATGTTGAAATGAATTGTTATATATGAATTGGGGAGCTGAGCGTTATGTAGAATTCAACAAGCGATTTTCCTTCGTATGGCTTTATCCAAAGGTAATCTAAGTAGCCTTGACATTTGCCTCACTTAAGAATGGCAACAGTTGATTCGAAACCATCAAACCTAATAACATTTCGCGCGGTGGAAATCTAAGGGATGATGGAGGTAGGTCGCGATAGATGATCACGGCTGAAGAGAGACTATTCGTTGAGGAAGAGCGATTGTACTTCGTAGTCCTATTGGTTCTTATTCTGTTCTAGACAATTCGATAATTATTTTGATACAAATTGTATGATTCAAATCGACCTTTTAAACTTGTGAATTGGAATTGAGCTCCACGAAAACATGCAACAACTTTCATCTCATGCAATTGTCTAAATTTGATAAGAAATTAGAATAAATCATGTTAACGACTTGCATTAATTAGTTTTGTTCCTGATTTGGCAAAACTGTTAACAAGTTGAGATTTTGAATTTTTGTTGCTTTCCCCAAATTTGTTTTATCATTTAAATATAGAAAGCATTTCAATCGATCAAATCTCAATTAAGTGAGGCGTAATGCCTTTGGTCCTTCATTATCGCCTTTGGGTTTTGAGTTCTGCAATATAAAGTGACGTGTTTCACAGTTTTGGCGCCTTCTACTGTGGAAAGCGCCCCACAATGTGAGAGTGAAGCTCTCCTTAAAGTATGGAAATGATGCCCGGCATATCTTCTTACATACTTAAGTTAAGACCGTGACATCTAGTGAGCGAAATTAGGTTTATTTACAATCATTCGAAAATTAATTTACCTGCAAGAATAAGCCATTCTTAGTTGTCTCTCGGCACTCATTTCCTCTAACAATCTTTCGACAGAGGAACTGAAAAAGAACATAACAACTAAAGATGGAAGTTAAAGACCCCATTACTGGCCAACCTTTACCTCCAGAATCCTTTCAAAGAGTACTTTATACATGCCGCTCTGTTTCTGTGTATAATATTCCACCGCTTGTTTCAAATAAAGGCTACACCGCCGCTTCTTGGACTACAGGAAATAATAAGCGACAAATATTCACTGCTCGTTTACGCATATTAGAAACAACTGTGCCTTCGTCAGCCTCTGATCCATCAACGGAAAAAATTCGATTTGATATTGTACTCGAAGATCCGAAAGACGGACAACTTTTTGCCGCAGCACCTTACACACGGCCTGAAGTCGTACAGCAAGCGCTGGACTCGAGTCGTTTCTTTGCTCTACGAGTCCAAGGAGAAGGTGGACAAAAAGCAACTCTAGGTGTCGGTTTTGAGGAACGAAATGAGGCCTTTGACTTCAGTGTAACACTTCAGGAAGTGAGAAGAACACTAGAATTACGTGATGTAGTGAGCTTTTCCGAAGGAAAAGATTCTGGGGTAAAGGAGCATGAAGAGCGAGACTTTAGTCTCAAAGAAGGAGAAATGGTTGTAGTTGATCTCGGAAAAAGGGGAAGGCGTAAGATTCAAAGAGATAAGATGAGTGATCGTAACTCACGCCCACAAACGGAAGGAGAAAATTTTATACCATCTCTTCCGCCACCACCAAGCGCAGACGAGGTTAGAAATAGACGGCGTTTAAGCGCAACATTTGAACCATCTAATCCTAACGATCATAATACTGAGGAATCAGGGTTTGATGACGGAGAGTTTGGAGAGTTTCAATAATGTGCAATGAAAGCTAAACTTGATCAGAAAGCCATTATTTAAGATTTCTGGGCTTTTATATTCCAAGGTATTGATATTAAAATCTGGTTACATCACGAAGATACGTCTAAATAATTTAATACCTCAAGAACATTTGCGTCCGATTATTTTGAAAATTAAGTATCTGACGGAGCCCATTACACCATGTAATACTACTAACGTCTTATCAACATAGATATATTGTGCAAGCTTGGGTAAAAAGACTCTTGAAGCTCTCAGTATACATGCTTTAATTTAGCATGGCATATTATTAACGCATTTGAAAGGACGGAGTTCAATTATAGACACCACACAATACTCATAGTTTCTCCCAAATAAGGAAGTCTACCTCAGTTATACTATTCTGATAGTATATGTTTTTATTTGAATACCTTTTAATTCATAATAAGTGCCTATAAGATTGGTAAAGAACCCGTCCAAATTAACAGCATCCCGTAACATAGCATTACTATGATAAGTAATGAGCGAAATTCGTTTGCTGTTAGCTTACCAAGTTTCGAGCTGACTATCGCTACAAGCCCTACTGCTTTAATATGGAGAAACGGAACTCGCCTTTGCTGAAAGTACACCGATATGTTGTTGAGGGAACATAAATGGAACATAAGATTTGGACACTTACAGTAACAATTGGATTAAGGCGAGGCTGTAAATGATGTAAAGCTATCACAAATTTACCAACTTAGATTACAATTCTTGAACTTGAAAGTAGTAGTAATAGTTGCCCATGCTAGAAATATCAATTATCAATGATTCTATGGCCACTCAGGCTCATTCTAGTGCTTAAGATAAAATTTAACCTTTTGGAGATCATACTATGCTCCAGTACCATTATTTATTTTTGACTAGTTAATCTAAATCATAACAATTTATTACATCAAATTTATTAATATGACGGGTGGCTAAATGATACTGAGCAGAACTCAAGCAGTAATATCGTTGTCTATCAAGAACGGTGAAGTAACTAAGTAAAAGATATCACAACAATCGTTTTTTTTTTTTTTTCCCTGAACCCTTAGACACGAATTCCTAAGCGGATATGCGAACAAGTGCTAACCTTTTATTTTTACTTTTATTTTCACTTTTAAGGGGAACGGCCTCGAGCGACATTTCCGGATAAATGTTCCAGGGAAACCATCGCAGTCTATTTGATCCATTTAAATTAAGTCCAAAACCATGTCTGAAATGAGGACATATTAGCACTTTTATATATCAAATAATGAAATTATCCGAGTGAATACATTAGGGCCGTTCATAATTGGAATCCGAAATTTTTTTTTTAAAATGTTTTAAAAATGTTTAAAAAATTTAATTTTTTAATATTGCAGAAATAGTATGTTACTCATGCGAGACTATGGCAAGTTGATTGTCACGTCGCATTTTCCGAAAATCAAAGCGAGATAATAACCATTCCATATTTTCTTGATATCTGATAAAAAAAAAAATTTCCTTTTTTTTTTTTGAATTCTAAAACAAAAGTTTAAGTGGTTGTTGCATGGAATATGATAAAAAGATGGTGTGGTAATATTACATTAGTTTTCAGAAAATGCGACGTGACAATCAAGTTGCAGTAGTCTCGCATAAGTCGTATACAATTTTAGCAAAATTAAAACGGCCCTATTATGGCTTGAGTGTGTGTGTGTTTTAAATCATATGCCACAAATCAGATCAGGATAGATGAATGCACTCGGAAATTTATACTCTCGATACCATCTATCAAGGCAAGTTCCTGAAAATAACCACTCACTAACTTTGAAGAGTTAAGGAAAAGGGAAAAAAAAAAAAAAAATATGAAAAATAAAATCAGAGCCCATGAGTAGCTTCTTTCCCAAAAAAAAAACAAAAAAAAAACGAGCAGAGAAAAGAGTGGTTGGTGTAGTTCCATTGGTAGGAATAACGGCTGGTTACTTGGAAGAAGCGGTAATTTTTTCGTCAGCTTTATTGGTCTTGTGGGTTGTAATTTATAAATAAATATAGTGTTAAAAGGTCCTATGTTCAGTAATATCAAAAACCTAGTCTAGATGCAGTGGAGAAAAAAAAGAAAAGTAAGAAATAAAATCCATGCAATACTTTGTCGGCTTCTATTAGATCTAGAAAGTGCTCCAATTGGGGAGTCGACCAATTTAAAAATGGGTCCTCTAGTCCTTTGCAACGTTTTTTGGACGCTCCTTTCTTATAGTGATGTAATCCGAATTCTCACGTCGTAGTGTCGAAGGGGATAGCTTGAGGAGGTACCCTGGTAGTTGTTATTATCCTAACTGTCTTCTCCTGCTGTGGATTTAGTTTGCGATGACTTGAATAGACTGCGAGATTTGACACTAGATCGTGACTACGATGCTCTGAATGAATAACCCTAAAATCCTACAAATTACTGTTTGTCAGTGAATTAATCTCTTCCTTCATAATTAATTCCCAGTTGCAGCCAGTTTTAATGGATGAACAGTTTGGTTAAACTTTTCCTTGAGTTTTGTGCGCAACGCAGTGAGCGCATTAAACCCAGAAATCTTCGTATCTCGCCTCTTTTTGTCCGTTAGCCTGCCCGATTGACTACAAAGCCATAAATGCTATTTTCCACCACTAGTCAGTGGGCAAATATATGAAGTTGTTCAGCGAAACAGTAAAAGACCGGAGAGTAAGTGAACTTGTGGTCGAAGAAGAGAAATCAATATATCAGAGCTCAACGATTGAAGCTAAGTTCCTTCTTTCTCACTTTCTCAATCAGACCAAATTTTTCCAAAGTTGCTCCTCTTTCGTTAGTAGGATCTACAAATAAAGTCCTGGATAAGGCACCAGCTATTTTATTTCTTTTTTCTGAAATCCTGAAAATTTTAACATTCAGCTCAGATAACAGGTGATTCTAATAGGCGTATATTCCATCTTTTCGAGCCGAGTCCAAAAAGAATGGTAGGGATTTGTGTTCAGGATAAATTATACTTGTTTTCTGAGATCTGAGTAAGTAAACATACTTACATGCAAATAAACCAATGGCTAGAAGCTCCCGTTTATAGGTACTATAGTTGCGTTTGGAGAAGATAAGATTGATGGAATCGTAAAGAATAGGAACCTCGTGTTTCGCTCTAACCAATCCTTGTCCTTAAGACTGGGTTATAACGCACCTAACACACCAGTTACTGGCATCCGAGTACAGTTGACACGGCATATTAGGTAAGGGCCCGTATTTTTCAACTTTCGAGGAAAATTTTTCTATTGGGATAGAGAAGCTGGCCTGCTGAACAGTTCCCCATACAAAAGGCACATTACCAGTAAAATAGTTTAAGGGGGCCGCTATTTCAGCAAAATTTCTAATCCATGATTTTGTGATGTTTATATAAATCACAAAACTTCGGGCTGCCGATTTATCCTTTAATGTAGACCAATTTCTTATCTTCTCGCCTCAAGCGTATTTTATTTTAGAAATAACCTCACCACAATGCTCAAAATCGAGAGCAACTATCGTAGAACAGAAAAAGATGGAGTATTTTCTTGAATGATATTTTGGATATACCCCAGGCAATGCGTGAGGGAAATGATTAAACTTATCATCCATCTAGAAATGAGTGTTTGCTAGATCATCTACGCAAGGTCTTGTAAGAAGTTAGGGAAAACTACAATCTGCTCCGTCGAGTAATCACTCCCACATCAGGTAATGGCGGGATCCCTCCTAACATAATTTTCATGCATTTTGTGAGCCCAAAAGTTGACCTCTGTGATCCTTGAAAGACCCTAGTAGGTTGTAGTTGGGGCATGTTTGCTAGTGTGAACGCGAAATATGGTCAGCTTTCAGGATGGATAGGTATTGACCAATAGCTGTGCTTGAAATCCCACAGACAGAAGTGAAGAGAGGAGGGATGAAAATTTCCATCATTTAGAGTTTAATGCTCATTTAACGACATCATAGCAAAACCGATGGGTATGTCAACAATCTGCAAGTTCACTGCAGAACAATTCCACAACGAAAAAGATTCTTCTTTCCTATTAATTTTTGCCTGTGGTAAATTCTTGGCCGCTACATCGGTTCGTTGACTGTTGAGTTCTACTGAGTCTATTTAAAAGGATACCGTTTTTGGATCATCATTTTTAGAGCTCGCAAAATCATCAATATCGCACGTAGGAGATTTCAAAGAGGACTGGTAAGATGTAGCAACGAGTAGAGGAGACGAAATCGGTTGGTCTGATTGGGAGATTTCTCTGACGTTACATAATATTACTTCCAAGATATAGCCATCTATCCTGGAGGGGCTGGCCATGGTGGTAGCCTCAAATTTTGAGATTCGTCTGGTAAAAGGCCCGAAAAAAAAGGTCACATGGTCGATTATATTCCAAGTTATGGATCTTTTGGCTCACGATGAAAAGTAATTTGTCTCAATATATCCTGCTCCCATTTCTGAAACTCCTAATTGGTGCAGGATCTCGAATATTGGCCAAGTTGTCCGCATCTAGTACATTCGGTACTGAAGTTTTTTGAACCATTTACCTCAGAGTTATTTGAGGTTGCTCTATTGGGGGTAAGTTGTTTTTGGGATCTGCTTTCCTTAGTATAGTGACCCACTCCTTAGTAGCCTTTGCGTTGATTACTGATACGATAAGATTGCTGGAGGGGTCCTTGATAACCATTCTATATAAAACTAGGGAGGGAGCAATATAGGTATTAGAAGGTTGTGATGCGTGAAAGGATGGATATGGTGAATGGAGGGACAAGCCATAATGGTCGTCCCTACGTGGTACTTGTTCTGGAAATCTAGCTACAATAGAATTCACAGATTAAGGGGCACTGAATATTTCATCAAATGCCTCAGCTTTTTGTTTAGTGGTATGGAGCACTAATTGCTTTTGTATCTCCCCGAGCGCTCGACGTGATTCTACGACTACCTCATAAGTTTTTGATAGGGACCTAGTAGTTGCTGTTCCATATGCAATAGGATTTAAGTGCAACTCGTCTTCCTCTAACCCTGCCACAAACATCTTAATTATCATGTCTAGGATCATATCTTCAGCTCCAGAAAGACTGACATGTGAACCATCGCTTCGCCGATCAGACACATCTATTAAATGTAAAAACGCTACTGCCCGTCCATAATAGTGAGTAAGTGGTTCGGACTTTATCTGCGCAAATTCCACGAGCAACTCATTAGTTGACTTTGTTGATTCTGTATGGACAACTAAAGAGAATTTATCTTTAAGCGATTGCCCGGGAAATGTGGCATCTCCGGCTGTGGCATCCTCATATTTTTCTACAATTCTTCTAATATGTGGAGTACTATCCATCCATTCCCCTGCATCCCCATCGGTCTCTCTGAATAGAGCTTCATACCAAAGACTTGGTTCTGATGGAATCCTAAGGTTGTAATCCCTAAACTCTACTTTCAGATCTCTAAGCCAACGCCGCGCGTCTTAACTTTCATTGCTATGATACTTTTCAATTCGAAGTTTTGGCAGATAGTCTTAATATTCAAGTTTTTGTATTTCCTCATGACCTAGACTCACTTTTGCAGTGTAAGAAGTTACTCTTGAAACCGCTGGCCTTCCAGAAGTAATCCCTGGTTCCTGGATTTCCTTAAATTAGGGAAGATCAGGTGCAGGAGTGTAACCAAACTTCTCCTCTAAATTCTCCTCTAAAGAAGGAATTCTTTTAGGTGTAAGCGAGGGAACCAGAGCATAAGGCAAAAGTGAACTATCAAAAATCCCGAATACAAGCTATACACTTATCTAGAAATGTACGCAATTGGATCATCTCTCTGAAGTCTAAAGACAGGTGTGCTGCCTCTGATAATACGCGTAATTTCTAACGGTGTTGTGTTCCTGGCATAATTCAGGGATACCCATGACTGATCTGCAAGGTAAATTCGAGCTTATCATTGCTCGCAAGATTCTTACTTAAAGGATCAGAGTATTCGAGAATATATTGTAAGAAGGAAGATCAATATGGAATAACATAGAACTGATAGTACCATACTGTCGTGTGATCGTATTCGACTATAGTATGGTGGAAAATGGATAGGACAAGGGAATGGAGCTATATATGTTAAGGTCCATGTTCCTCTTAGATATAGCTTTGCAGTATATCAAAACTAGTCTCTTCACATAGTTATCAGAATATCAATTGATCTCTATATAAAACCTTATCTTCTATCTCCTACTCATTCATCCTCCATAGAGGTAGAATAAATGTCCCTATACTACTCATAACTATAATAAGTTATGAGCCCAGCGTGCTCCAGAGGACTATCTTTTTCTTAAAGAAATTTATATATTCTACAAAATGTCCACAGAAGAGGCATCTGTCATTCTCGGCCCAGGTATTAGTTTATCCAAATGGATTGCCAGTATTCAAGCAGCACTTGTTCGAAGGAAGTGTCTTGGGCATGTGTTCCATAAAATTCCAGGAATCAAACCCGCCCACTGCCCGAAAAAGCCTGATAAGAAAAAATTAACAGACATTGAGTAAATTGTATTTTGAAATCAATTGTGAAAGACTTGGTATCTTAGAACCCTCGAAAAATAAGGCTACTATGTCATGCGAACCTTCATATTCGGTGCGCTTCTTGAATCAGAGGAGTTTCTTTCTGAGAGTAGCAGCCGATATCCTAAGTACAATTCTAATGATAAGTTAATGGTAAAGATCGAGGTTTTGTCTGGAAGCGAAAACAGTTTTGAGGAACGGCTGAAAATAGTAGCGCAAGCAGCTGGTTGGCAAGATCGTAGTTAATGCGTCAGTCAGCCAGCCAGCCAGCCAGCCTTCCTTTAGCCAAAGCAAGCTTAAGTTCTGGCAGATCAGGATCTAGTTTCCAGCTTTCTATCTAGCCATTTTTTGATCGTTTACGCTTCTCGCTATGACACGGGTATGTCTTAAGTCGCCGCCCATTCTTCACATCGAAGCACCCGACACAGTGTCAAATGGACTCAAATAGAGAATTAGCAGTTGTGAGGAGTGACCAGGATTGAGTATAAAATACGCGACCGTTTAATAACCACAGACTCGTTATTTATCTTTTTATTAACTAGCCTCAAGCATGGTTTTACGCTCCATCTTAACTAAGGCTCGTCTCTTTCTGCGCTTTATACCTTCTACCGGGATGTAATTACGCCTATCTCCTGAAAATGGTCAGTAAAAAGTTGCCGTCCATGTATCGCGCGACTACCATTCTGTCAGATTTACTGGTACTTGAAAGAATCATTCTTGCTCTTGTCTACTACTTTGGGTTTATCTTTGGGACCCGACTCGTTCCTATTATTCCAATTAGTGGCACTTTTTTTCTACATTCAACCACTCTTCAAATTTAATTCGGTTGAGAAATTTGTGCACGTGTCTTCATTTAGAGTGGTACGTGTATTTCCTGGACTTTCCATCTGGACTTGCAAAAATTCTAAGATATATTTCTATATTTTGATGAAATTTCTTTGCTTATCATACCTCGTACAATTACACAACGGCTCTAATTAATATTAATCGAGTATGAATATCAAAGAAATTGGGGTTACTTTCAAAAATTTGAAAGCACGGTCTTTGGATGTTACAAGTTGCGAATGGAAGTTAACATGCATTATGTCCAGGGTATTCGAAGCAACCTACATGTGAGATCGTTTCACCATTTCACGAATTTATGAGTCTTATTCCGACCATACCAGAAAGAAGTCGGGCCGTTGTAAATGCCTGTGGTGAACCTACTAAATTCTAGCCATATTGAATTGTGTATTTTCTTGATATGGAAAATTCGCTTAATTTTACAAATCAGGCTTAGAGCCAATCATAGAAATTAAAATAGACCAGTGCTTCGGATTTTCTGGCCAACTTTTGCCATAAAAATTTTAGTGTTCTACGAGGAGATCATGTATAAATTAGGCTAGACTGGAAATTTTACACACCTTAAATCCCTGTCTTAATTCATACGGTGCTTCGAATATCCTAGACATAGTGTAGTGCTATACATGGGTACCTTGAAAATACGACATTCATAATTTCCCAAATTACTTATTCTTTTTATGCTAGAAAAATAATTTTAACCCCAACTGCTGATTTAGGTTGTAAGGTATTGATTGTGTAATCACTTGACGAACTATTTCGTCCTTTATCAAATATATCTTGTGCTTCGTAGAAACTGTAAAGGCGTAAACATCCTCCTCTAAACATCTACGCACTTATACCTTATCTCTAAGCTTCACTATGCCCACGGTATTCGAAGCACCGTATGAATTAAGACAGGGATTTAAGGTGTGTAAAATTTCCAGTCTAGCCTAATTTATACATGATCTCCTCGTAGAACACTAAAATTTTTATGGCAAAAGTTGGCCAGAAAATCCGAAGAACTAGTCTATTTTAATTTCTATTATAGGTTCTGAGCCTGATTTGTAGTGTTAAACGAATTTTTTCTTTATCAACAAAATACACAATAAAGATGACAAGAATCTAGTAAAATCACCGCGAGCATTCATAACAACAGCCCGACTTCTCTCTCGCATGGTCCGAATAAAACTCACAAGATCGTGAAACAATCTCTCATATAGGATGCTTCGAGTACCCTAGGCATGGTGTATGTTCAGCTGGCAGTGGATCTATCTTTGTGAGTGCTAGTCTGCACGAGATAAGACTACGTGATAGTGAACATAATTCTACCACAAGGTACTTTACTAGTCTTTCATCCCTGCCTCACCAGGATTTGGGTAGTTTTTGCAGTTAAAGAGTGCTAAACCTGGTTTATGGAGAAACTTGTATGTGTATTTATGCATTCTCATGATGATGCAGACAATTTCGTTTTTGTCAATTCCAACCAAAATTGTCTGTCATGGATTATTAAATTCTTCCGGATCCTTGTTTAAGACTCTTGCTGATCCGGATGCATCGACATGATTAGTTAGCGCAGGAGAAAAATAGCTCATTTAAAATCTGCATTACCCTCGGCAGACGAAATGGCCACATTCACATGTCTTCACCTCGCTTGTTTCAGTCTAGTGTGGGTAAGACATCACTAGCTATTTAAATCCCACGAAACCCTCAATCTTCTTGATATCAAAAAATTAAACATTTACTATCAAGATAGCCATTATTGATTCTCAGTCCTCTCACCCAAAGTTCGTTAGTCACAAATAACACGTACTCAGCTTTGGTAATCAAAGCAAGTTCTTAAAGAAATTATCAGACTTACGCAATACTCGTAGTCCAGCCATTCTAACTGACTAGTTTGGTCGTGAGGACTGAAAATTTTCTACGCTAACTGGTTATTGAGGTAAATTTAATCACTCTATTGGCAAGAGCAGATCTAATTATAAGGAAACAGTTACAAGTCTTTCTTCATCATACCAAGAATATAAATGTCCGATAAATTCCCAGACGGACGCCTTTCCGTACGGGGGGAAGGGGGAGGGGAGGATTTCTTTTTATTAAAAAAATAAAAGTTTGTAATACCTAGACTTCTGGCCTTCAAATATCACTGAGATATCCAACACCATCTGCATTCTACACACTCGTAGCTGCGGTCCACATGCAGGACATGGGTGGAACATAAGAACTAAGGTCACAAGGTTATACCTTTCTCTGCCCGGCATTTACTAAAACTGTTGGACTCCTTCCGTGAGGGAGCACGGCTTATTCCAGTTTCAACATTCCACTTAACGCCCCGACCATCTTTATAACGAGTCGCAAGTAAGATTTTTGGTACAGGACCAAGTGCCTATGCAGCACAAGAACGTAGTCCTGGCGGTGGAGCAGACTCTGAGGCATATTTGGGGTTGTGAGACCTTGTCTGAGTAAGTAATCTCCCCTTGCTCTTTGTTTGGCAAGCTAATGACAAATGCTAATAGGCCTTTAACTCCGTATGAGATGCTCCCGTTCCGTCTCGGGTCTCCTATCATGCTAATACGTAATCTATGAGCACGAGTCGGCTCGGGAAACGGAGACCCGAAGATTGGATAGAGTGACAATCTACGTTATGCTCATGATCGCTAAGAGTTACTAAATCGTATCGTGCTTGCGAATCCGGGGCTGTTGTTAAGCTCCAATGAGTGAGAACTCCCTTATATAATCAATAGATGGCATTTTCCGGTGCAACTCAGCTTTGCTATGCCTATTAACAGAGGAAAGGGCCAATCCATGGAATGTGTCGGAGTTAATTTGCGGAGGTATTTTTTTGTCACAGCCAGCCTTATGTGGCGTTGTCACGTATGACGGATGTATCTCGCCTTTCGATACTGTGGAAAGAGGACAATCGCAAGCGGAAGACGCTCAACATCGTCACTCCGGAAGTGTTCCCGCGGGATATTAATTAAGAGGTACCTAAAGAGTATGGACTTTCATATCATCTCGATCATTCATAGAATTTAAATTAGAAACATATATGTATATATATGTAGATATAATTTCTTATCAACACAGACAGATTATGAAAATAAAAGACCATCATGAAATACCGAGCTTTTGAGTTTCAAAAAGTGAGCGCTTAGAAGCTATACACTCCTACACTCTTATTTACCCAATCATTCATTTAAAATTATCAGTTTGGACTTATTATGCATTTGAGTCATGAATTTCAATGCTTTATCTGTTGTGCATCGTCCATTATTACTTAATACTTACAAGCCTCAACCAAATTTATAACGACTACATAGCAGTCCCTTTCTGCTGAAAATTCTAACAACAGGTCCCTTGTTTTGGATGAGTCAAGCCCAATAATTTAATTCGTAATATTTTACAATGATGAGATTCCTTCAATTGGGCCTATCCATGATGCTCTTATGACTAGAAAGGAAGTAGCTAAGCAAAGACCCAGTGAAAGTGAAGAGATGTTTGCACCAAGAGCTCAAAATTTAATTCTACGTTAGGCTTAATTCCCATATCTATAAGGTAGAAAAGTCTATACATTCAACAGATTTAGTTAAAGCTTGTGGAAGTAGCTGCCAAGCACTTCGACGCATATATTCAGGGTACTCCGTTACCCATTGTCGCCCACAGCACCGTACAAGAAGAATCGGCTTCCAGCTCTTCAAGTAATATGAAAAGCCCAGGAGAATTCTATGCAAACGCCGTGAAGTGCAACAGTCTGGAGCCTCTCATGAATGTAAAAAGCAGCTGTCCCAAAACACTAAGATCTCAACTTCCTCAAAATCAGCCCGATAACAGACTGTTCATACATTTATTAGATGACGGCCCACACCGAGCCTATTCAGATTTTACTCTACTAGATTACATTAAATCGAAACTTGGTTTAGATAAGGAGCTGATCAAAAATGTATTACCTTCCAAGACTGGCTTCGCACTTTGTCCCTCCAAAGGGAATCTGAAGGCTCTCGAAGAGAAAATATCAAAAGACACATTTTGTGCAGACGCTCTTCCAGAAAAAGTATCCGCATGGACTTTTTTGGAATTCAAGCGTCAAAGAAGAATTCAACTAAGTATACACTGGCTTGGACTGTAACAGGCCCCGGTCTATTGTTGTTTGTTTCTTTGGATCTTGCTTAATGTTGACAAAAGAGTAGAGGGATTACTGGGTTAGAACAATGAAGAGGATAAACTCATTATATAGTGAGCTTCCCCTTTGATATGATAAAGATAGAGAGAAATGAGCCGAATTTTGTTTTATTACTGCTTTACGGGTGTACTCTTTTTCCAGTTTATGCTATTTGATTTCAATTCCCATTTACAACTCAATTAGACGTCTGAACTAATCAAAGTTTTACCGACAGATTTCGTACCAAATCTCGAACATTGCCAGGTTTCACAAATCCATAACTAGAAAACTTCAGCATGTCCTAATAGTCGGCACTACTGATTCGATTTCTGAAGCTGTAGCTTCTGGGGCGGGCGCTAACTCAGTATCTGTTTCACCTTCCAGTGACAACGATGAGTGCCTAGAATCGCCGTCTACCACACGGATTATACGACTACCTGAAAGCCATAACCGACTTCCTCGTGTTCTCTTTCTCTGCCGCTGCCGAACAATCACCCAAATCGTTCCGCGCCACTCAACCATGCCTCAATGCATACGATGCTGGCTCTGGCACAATAGTAGAGTAAGCGTATCTTCTCCTTAGTACCGGCTATGCGGCACTTCAAAACATCATAAACTAGAGCATGCTAATCATAGCGCAGCTGAAAAAACTCACTTTTTCCCCTCCAAAACCGTACATAAAACAAGATTTACATATTTATTGTATTTTTTTAATAGGGTTCTGTTGATTGTAATGTTTAAACTTTTTTAAAAATGAATTTGTGTCTCTCTCTCTAGTCCTTTTGGGAGCTTAAGGCCGTCCTAGCTTTTATCGTCTACGTCTAAAGGGGAAAAAAGACCCACACTAAGAAGACCGTCTATAGGGGGTGGGTAGGGGGAGGAGCGAAAAACAGCACGTGTGGCTACAGTTATCACTTCAAAAAGGGGGGGGGGGAGGAGTTATCGGTATCACCCACCTAAAGAGTGAACGTCCCAGATATAAATGCTGACTAAGATACGGAAATAAATCTGATTGGCAGGACAATTTATTACACTTTTTTTAATATCAGCCTAATGGCTACTCTACAGCCAACCGCTCCTTTTGTTTTCTTCCTTCTAATAGACCTTTCGTCAAAAAGTCAGTGACGAGAGGGGGTAAACAAATCTAGAATCATTTTCGGCAACATTGTCAAGCCCTGGAGGCGATATATATATATATATATTGAATAACTTACCCTTGCCGAAAATTTCAAAAAATAAATTTCAAAAAAATTCAGGGAGATGAGTTTTAATCGTGGATGATCACAACTAAGTAGTTAGTTATGCTAGATTGGTTTCTGGAGAATTAAGTATTTTCATAGTCTAGGTTATGCATATATATATATATATATATATATATATATATATATGTTTCAAAAAAATCATAATGGTAAATTATAAAATTTAGTTTTGATCCATCTTCAAAGCTATAGTTTTACATGATCTCAGGTGAAAAAAAAAAAATACATATTTTTATAAAAGCTGAGGGTTTTATTTAGATTTACATAGTTCTCAATGCCATCCAATGCCAGATCCCTTTTTAAACTTTATTACTCAAACTGAATTTATGACGTTTAATAATGGGTCGAAAAAAAGTTGAATTATCCAAAAACTTTGATTTGTAAATCATAATCACGTCGAAGCTTCTCTTGTGATGGAAAGAAGTTACTTATGATTTTAATTGTGAAAGTTCATATCGCTCAATGTGAATTTTATGCAACTCTACTACATCTGGTATTATAAGTTTTTCAATCTCTGTCTCACCTTGTGACTGAAGTCTGTGATTATTCTCTTCGCCATCTCGGGCTTTTGTGTCGGCTGAAACCGAACCAGTTCGGATCCATCTATGTTCCTGTCCTGGAGCAACAAACACAACCTCTGTCTTTCTAGTTGCTAGTAAATTTCCAATTACAAGATTGTGTTGATAACACTCAAGACTGTATTGTGCTTTTTGGATCAATATTTCTGGGTCTGTCTCTAATTTAAAAGACACAATCATGCATTCAGAAGCCCATTCGTCAACTAGTCTTTTCAAAAATTTGGGCACAGGATCAAGATCAACAATCAGGCGTTTGCTTCGTGGAACTGCCGGAGAAGAGTCAAAGTTATCAAAAACCTCTTTTTCAACTGTTTTCGAAGAATTAGCATCGACAACAGGATGCACATCTGTTGCACCAGTAGATTGTATTTTGTGCTCTGACATGCGCTCTGGTGGTATGAAGAAATCCGACACAGCTGCTGCAAGGTACAATAAGCCAGATGAAGCTAAGGGTCGCATAAGTTGAGAGATCAAACGAAGAGTGAAAAGGTAATCTGTGACAGTTACAAAAGGAATTGTGAGTAACATCTTCTTCTCTTTTGCTGCGTTATATTTACGAAGAACGGTGAGCATTTCTTCTCGGTATTCTTCGTTGGCAATAACCTTGCCATCCTGACCCTCGTGGAGAAAATCCAGAAAGCAATGGGTAGCATGGCTATAGTGCCTTGAGTAGGGCAGCAGACTAAATTGTCTGTGAAGAAAAATGACTGCATAGCCAGCCTCGAGAAAATACTCTGCTGAAGTAGCTCCTCGAGTCCCTGCACTAAAGTTGTCGATGAAGCGTACGGTTTGTTTTTCAAGAGGTACAGTCGTGCCCCCTGATGTAATCAAAACAAGGCGATTACCAGAGGCTGCATGGTTATTAATGAAACTTTCTGCGAGTGCCTTGTATCTATCCAATGCGGATGGGGGTGGATTTGTGCCGAAATAATCTCGTTCAACTTCATCTGATACCATTGATCGTAGCTTCTCTGACATTTACGGCGAGAAGCACTATAAATATATTATGTTTTTGAATGGAAACCTTATGAGTCTTAAATTGCCCAGTCACTGCTACAGGCAGTGATCAACGGACGGAACTGATCTGCAGGACAGCTGAATTTAACTTGTTATCATAAACTAGGGAAAATATCACTCCAATTAGAGAATTATAGTTAAAGTTAATGTAAACCTTAGATCTGATTCAAATTTGTCGTTGAAAAAAGTAATGATGTTGGTACAGATCAAATTGCTAAAATATTTACCGTCCTGTCCCATAATAATGTATATCTAGGATTTATGCAGGGGGTATTAAGATTATATTTAAAAATACAATCAAATTAGGGAATAACAACAACCAATTTAAATTCCTCAATGAACCTTTTGTCATATTCACTTCGCTAGGTATTTTTTTACATCACTGTGTGTCCGAGTTAGTCGGTCAGCTTTCGCTTATTCGCTTTTAGGATTACGTAATACCATTAGTATAAATAGATCTAGCAAAGATAGAGAGAGGAGGGGGAAGAAAGAATACATAAGATTTAACAATTGTAAAGCAGTCCAAACGGGGACTCTACTGTCTAAGATCTTATTAACTTTCTAAACTACTAACCTGCGAATCACATCACTGCCACTGAAAGTTTTCGCATACCAGGATCTGAGCTGGACTTAATTAGGGTAGTTACATCCTAATCGGGTAAGTCAAGCTACCAAGAGTCCGATCAGCCACCTGCCAACCATTTTCGCTTAGATTCTGCACCTAAATTAGTTTGTAAGTGATCATCCAGCCAATGGAAGCCTACTTGATTGAGCTGTATATTTATATAAATCAACAGGTGTTTATATAAAAAGCCGTTCAATCCAAGCCTGATTACATAACCTACATATTGGATAAGTCGGATCTACCTACCACATGCCATCGATCCCTCGTGATATCTGTTCATCCATTTTGAATTCACTCTATTAAACTTACATGTATAGAGAGTCGACGACTCAATACCCGTGTGAGGTATGCCCCCATGAATCTTCGGCTCTCGTTGGAAAGTAGAAGAGCTCAGATTGAGTAAGAGATCTCTATCAATCCCGAGCTGAGTTTCTATTTCCACTTCTTGAAATAACGCTTCCGATAACACTTTTGATGATACTTGAAAGAGATTTAAGCGCAGATTTTAATGATGAGTTGAAATCAAAAACAAAGTCAAAGTAGTGGCGATAGAAGTGTATTGTGATAAAAAAATAAGAATTGTATTTTTACTGTAAAGGGAGTTTTAGGGTTTTGAGCAAGCCCTCTAGTTTTCCTCAACTTTGCCGACTTGACAAAGAAGCACTACTCAAATTAAGACACATCATAGCAGTGAAATTATTTACTTTCAAACAGTCACAGTCCTCCGTCATCAAGTCCTCGAAAATGAGTCGTCTGTCATCAGCCATGATATTTAAAGTGAGAAAGCCTAAATTGTGTGAACTCAACGTGCTTGTAAATCACTGATCGAAGCTATCATGGTATATGTGGAGAAAAAGCAAGCAGAAGACCGACTTAAACTCGATTAAAGTCGGGATAGCGAAGGTTAGATAACATTTTTATTTATTGCCGATTGTAATAGTATTTAGTACTTCAATCAACACTTTGACCTACTCCTTTTTTACTCTACCTACAAGACCAATAAGCTTGGGATAGCTCTTATGAACATAATTGATGTTGAAAATATGGAAAATTTATTTTCGATAAATTTCTGTTTTCTTGATTGTGAGATATAGCAAAGCTATGAAATGGCTATTTGCTGGGTCAAGGGTCTCTTCTACAATAGTTGTAATCCTTCTCCTACTACAACTGACCATGAAAAGGTTCATATGAATTCATTCGACCATCATTTTCGCAGAACCTCACCCTAAAAGTGTTATTTGTCATTGGCATATAATATCGAAGAAAATGCTCATCCGTTGTAATTCAAACTCCCACACGAACGAACGGTGAGAGGCTTTCATGAGGGCCATCTAAGATATTATTTTCTCAAAAAATGAAGCTTTATTTGAAAATTCCTATCTTATTCTTAAATTTGTAAAGTCTGAAAAGACTTATTTTGCCCATGAATCGATAAGAAACCTCATCGGAAAGATTCATAGGCATACATTTAGCTTGCCTATTTCTTTTGGTTAAAATTTCGTTTATTTGGCTGCTGATAGCCTGTAACTCTCAAAAGATGGATTTTATCGGAATGATGGCCAACAATATATTTTGAACTAAGCAGCTTTACCCTCCGAATTTAGTGAGACAGCAAAAATAGAGTTTGAGCGTGAAGCTTTTGTCTACATAATCGAACGAAGGCTAATAAATCCACATCTCGACCAAGTAGTTCAAGCCTGGTTCGATCGGCATTACTACAGTAGTATACTTTCAACCTCCCGCATAGAGGATCCTTAAGCTGTTCTAAAACGCTGGGTTAATGGCCATTCTAAAGACCTGACTAGAGTTTGGGTAGCCATTAAACTGCAGATCAGCAGCCAAATAAACGAGATTTTCACCTAAAGAAATTGGCAAACTAGAAGCACGTCTACGTTTCTCTCCGGAGAGTTTCTTTTTAGATTAATTGGCAAACCCAGTCATTTTGAGCTTCGTAAATCCAGGAATCAGATAGCAACCTTGAAAATTTCCGAAATATTAATCTCAGACGGTTGAGGTAATTCACTCTACACTCATAGCTTTACCCCTTCAGTGGGCATGCCTTTATGGCAATAGATTAAATGTTATCAGAAGAGTAGTAAAGATTTGTAAAGCTATGACTGAATGGTTTCAATCAATAACTTCATTGACTTTCACTACTCGCAGTTTCTACTCTCACATGCACCGACAGTAACTTCAATTAGGTTTCAGAATACATCCACCCTACCTGATCCATCCTTGAGCAAATCACTCGATAATAAAGAATATCATAAGAAGCTGATAGGCGAGCTCATATCCTTGATTTTGATCGAAGTAGAGTTGTAGCCTCTATGAGAATCTTGAGCTCGTTTCAAGCACATGGAAATTTGAAAAAAAAATTCTTCAGCATTTTACAGTCTGAAGCGAACTAAGTTATACTAGGAGGTGCTGCCAATGTTGCATATCAACTGATCATATTCGAAGTAGGTTTCTTTACAATGCAGTCGATCAGCGTCTAAGATCGTAAATGTAACCTCCAAAAAAAAAAAAAAATTGGCTCTATGGCGGCACACCGGAATAAAACTAAAAGTAGTTTAGATGGTCATACGTTGGTCTTTCCGAGTTGCAATATATCCAGCACCAGGAGAAAAGGCTCGGTATAGATGGCCTTATAAATTACTATACTAGATCACTATTATGTATGTTTTTGAAATCATTTCTTCCATTGTACGTTGCTTAACGAGAAATTCGTTACAAATCCATTTTCATAAGATTATCGAAATTTAACAGGTAGATAAATACTACAAATTGTAGGAAATCTTCCAAATGACAGGGTTCTATAGCAACGTTAATTTACAAATCACGATAACTATTGCAAACTAGGACAAATTCCTATTGTTATTTCATACCAGATCAAATCTCATCAGTATTAAGAACTCATCGGACTTCCGACATAAATCTCTTTGTATCGTGTTGTCTTGAATTCCTGATATTCAACATCTTCTAGGGTAGGCTAGCTTGAAAACTGGCACAAAACACACTGGAAATAAAGCTTTAGAAACATATGTACAGCTTCAAAACATAAAACGTCTCCTCTCAATATAGCTAAGTATCTACCAGGCATTTATAAATACCTGGTACATCCATAAAATCTACTGATTCTTTTTTTTTTTTTCATATTTCACTTTTTTTCTTACTACTTTACCATAGTTTGTTAGTCAGTATAGCCTTTTTGTCTTCATGAAGGACCCATTTACTCTCTGATATTACCTTAATCAAATTTAAACACCTTTTACTTCATTAAGGTTTGCTTCTGCCACTTCAATTACATCTTTTAGGATATCTAGAATTTGCCACTCGCCCATATCAATCTTAGTGAAACTCTCATATTTTGCTGTATATATCGCTCCCGCCACCAAATAATCTTGTCCTAAACTGGTCAGATCCATGATAACATTGGTGACGCAGGATCTTTTAGTTTTTTTGCCCTTGAGATTAATTGCAAAATTATTGATTCTTTCTCCGATCTGAAGAGCCAGAGTATCTTCACTCGGTTTGGGCGCTTTCACAGGAAGAATTTCTAGGTCTCTTAGCCAAGGCGCTGATAGAGCTTCACCAGTCATCTTTATGTATGACTCTCTTAGACACCATGAGGCATAAAAATGCCTTAATTTGATATCTATTACCACGTTGCTGTCTAATTGAATTTCTGATGGTGCTCCGTTAATTAAAATGGGTAGACTGATTATTTGATTTCGCCTTTCATATTTGTCTAAAATGTCTTTTCCCATACTCGTCAACTCTGCGCCTTGAACGTAAATACCAATGTCTTCGAGACTAAGTGAGCCTCCTTGTATACTGCTAAGTTCGATATCTGCTAAGACTTCTTCAAACATAGATAGCCAATTAAAAAAGCCATAACCGTCAATATGTGTGTAATTTTCTTGTCTTCTCTCATTTACACACACAATATCTGTTCCCACCTTGACCCCAGCTCTATTTGTGATAGCTGCTATAAGAATCACAACACCTGCCTGATGACTAACATTAAAATCAAGATGAAGAGATTGAGAGCCATCCGAAATGAAGTACGGTCTGCCATACCTATCAATGGAGATTGGGCTTTTAGTCCAGGGAACAGACATATATTTGGTGATAACTAGGTGTTTGAGAAGAAATGAGGCGAGACTCATTTTAGCATCTTTAACATGATAATATCTCAATACTGATTCTTGTTCCTTTTCAGAGAGTAAATTAAGTGCCCGAGATGCCTAAAGTAATATATATCGTCATTTTACAAACGAATTAAGAAAAAATAATTTTTCTTTTTTTTTTTTTAATGGTGTTTCTTTCTAAAAACCTACGACTTTTCGAAGCACCTGAACCTCTTCTCGAGCTCTATAGTTGCCTGGTGTACACCATAAATTCCTAGTATCCAAAATCCATTTAATAATTTTGATATTGCACGTTTCATACAGATTGTCAGACATTGCTTAGTGGTTTTTATCCAAAGTAGAAGATGCTCGCTCGTTGATATGAAGAAGAAGAAAAAAAGATTTTTTTTCAAAATTTCATCATATCCTCAATATCTGTTCAAAAGGGAAGCTCATCGATAAAAAATCTCTATTGGGGGTTGTTTGACAAGTAATGTGAATATTCTGAAGGAGAGAAAAAAGCGGAGAATTAAGTCAAGTGTATAAATAGAGAAGACGTTATGTAACCAACCCCTTTTATGTCGATTCAGAACGTTGTTCATTTAACCCTATTTTATTGAACATGTCAGGTCATTCTTGATCGCAATCAAGAATAACCTACTGTGCTAAAGTTTTGCAATGTGCAACATCAAGATAGTTAAAAGGAATCTATCATATCTACGAGGAAAAATCAAAAATTCTCGCTCAAAATGGAATCCCGACTACTGCAAATTTCATATCATCACAATTAGTCCAAGCAATGCCCAAGCTAAATTCATATTTTGGAAAACAGACACTATAATTCCATTGACCACTCGCCAAGACGTAGATTTTCAGAAACAGATGCTGGAAATTTTACTTGAGGTTCAAAACACAAGTGCAAAAATCTAGATAACTTAGTAGCCTCTTCTGTAAATGTGGGAAAGCTGACATACAATTTGACAAGATATACTTGCGAATCACGGACGAAATCATACCTAGAAGTTATTTAATTTTATCGTCACATGACCCATTAAAATTATAGCCCCCTGGATACTTAAACTCGTATTTAAATATAAATAGCAACGCTAATTACAAGCAAACAAATTAGTTCGTTACCTCTGCCCTCCCCCCNNNNCCCCCCCCCCCCCCCCCCCCCCAACTGATAGTATACAAGTCAAATTAGTCAAATTAATCCATCTAGGGATCGAACTGTGACAAAAAAGTGTCTTTGATGTCATCCAATAACTTTATTCTTTAGTGAATTCTGCAAAGTTATTAGTTGTTAGCAATGTACCGAGTCGGCTCATCTCAAATCCAAAAATTATGCGCCGATCTGAGCTTATTTTGAGAAACTAAGTAATCCGAGGGTTGACCGAAGTACTCCAAAACTCTTTCGCGCAAGTCGCGTGTTTCCTAGGGTAAACACCATGCAACTTTATCTTTCGAATTGTATATATGATATCTTTTTTTTTTTTTTTTTTTAAATATATATTTATTTTCGATGCGTAAGCACAGCATTAAACCTATAAAATCTATGATATAAAGGCGCAACCGCAACTAACATCCTTTCACACACAAAATAAATATTACATTAATTTGAGGCTTCGTCATCGTCTCTGATCATATGTTCGTTTTTGTTAATTATACACTGTGAATTGAAAGATTTCAAGATTCAACCAAAAAAAAAAAAAGAAAAAAGGCCGACAAACTTTTATTATCCATTTAATTCAGACATAACCTTACCCATATACTCCAAAATCCAAAACCTCATATCCCTCAAATAACCATTAACTCCTTTACTTCCATATATTCATTCTTAAAATCGATTTTAATCAGTAATACTCTGGTAATCCTGCAAAGCTAGGTATTTCTGTCGAGCAAGAGAACTCGGGAGCGTAAGCCTTTTCAGGCAAAATTCCAGCTTTTAGGCCTAGTTGATAACTCCATTGAGTAGCTAACTCTGTTTTCCAAGTCCAATAAAACCATCCCCATCCTTTCTCAAAACTGGCCATTTGTGCTTCGGCAAACGTCTTCAGAAATTTTTTGTATGGTTTGCTATACCGTGAAGGGTCAGCATTAGCGTTTGTACAATCGCATTGTGAATTTTTTAGAGGACAAGCAGGTGTTAAGACTTCATATGAAGGGTTTTTTGGATCATATGTACCAAGCCAGCGAACGCCCCAGCCAACATTGTTTAGATTCGGTGCACAATCCGTGTCGGCTTGTGACCATTCAGCGAAGATTGTTGGACCAAATCCAGTAGACGTACTCATACTCTGCTGGGCTTGTACGGCCCATTCCTCACAAGCATACTCTATCTTCTTGGTGTGACTTAGTGAAATCAAGTCTTTGTTAAAGATAACATACTGATGAGCGTCGAGAACTAGACCGTGATTGTCGCGAAATTTGTCTTTCCAATTGTCTAAACCCATGAAGCCGTCACCAAAAACGATGTGGGCTTTTATTCCATTACTACGAACAAGTCTGGAAGCCTCAGTTATCCATTCTACTACAGCGTTTGTATCAAGTACTGTCATCTTAGGCTCATTTACGAGGCCATAAAAACAGATAATACTTCTATATCGCTCTTGCGCAAAGAATTGTGAAAGTTGATCATGAATCGCTAGTGATCTTCGCGCATTTAGACTACCATCTGTACCATTAAGCCATCCTATTTGACCTAGCCTTCCACTATGGTTCCATCCATTCTGACTGCCTGGAAGAGCATGCAAATCTAAGTTAATTCTTAAGCCATGCTTTCGTGCCCATTCAATACCTCTCAACAAATATCTCCAAGAAACACGAAAGACGTAGGGATCTGTATCATATATAGCAACTGCCCAGTAAGAAAAGGGTATTCTAACATGGTCAAGTCCAGCATTTGCAATGTCTATAAATGTTTGCTCGCTCACGAATGTAGCATAATGTCTTTCGAGTCTATCTTTGGCTGTGCTACCCAGTCTTGATACCAGTGTATACTCATCAATAGCTCCAACTTCTTTAAATATTGAAGGTGTAATAAATGGCTCCAATGAAAGCCAGCCGCCGAGATTCACCCCGCGAGCAGGTCTATCAGTATAAGAGCCCCAAGGGTGTGAAATTGGGGGGGTATTAGGGTTGGCACTGCTTGTATCGTCCCACGTGTAATTTAAACCCATTATTGGAAGCCCGCACACGGTCACATTTGTATAAGTAACGTTAAAATCCGTGGTATCATACCAAGAGAATGGATCTAGATCAGAGCCTTTAGCTCCTAGTGGTATACTTGACTCCGCAATATTGTTCAAGTTTGTATTCGATGGTTTTCCACCATCACTGGCTATTACTTGACTCGTGGTACTGGAATGCTTTTTCTTGTTTTTACTCAATACTACACTCGTAATTATGATCAATAGAATAATGACACCAATTCCCAAACCGATACCTACTTTACTGTCAGCCACAATCAAAGAAACGTAATATACGAAAGAAAATCACGAACATAAATTCTTTCTCTTATTTAAACAGAACCTACTACCATCACCATCACCTCCACCACCTCCACCTCTTAATTTTGCCATCATTCCTGCCTCTAGCAGCTTTCCGCTTGCTTCTCGTCGATTTCCATGCCCCGAAGAATATTGTCTACTATGATACATTTCGGTATTCAAATCAGAAATATCATAGTGTTTTCTGCATGGTGCTTTTTTGATCATAACATCTGGTGGTTTCCTTGACTTTCTTTGATAGAGTTTATCATGCTTTGCCAGTGCAGCTGCAGATAATGTGTGAATCTCTGGATTCGGATGTTTAGGGCGTCGTTTTCGTTTTTTGTTACTCCTTGCATTCTTTCTTCGCTTCTGCGTTGGTTTCCGATTTTTTGATGTTTGTGCCATATTGCTGTTGTAGATAACCGCCTGTTGCTAAGCGCAGGAAAAACGCGAGGTAAATATTTTTTACAGTTGGCACGTCAACAATCTAATCGGCTTATCGCAAATTGTTTGTTACAGGTGAGGTTCCGAAGAACCATGACAAGGATGTTTTGTCACTTAGTTGGTATGATACGTTACATTAGATTTAGCGTCTATTTGATTTATATAT
>QVIK01000130.1:57726-88638 GCA_003957845.1 Oidium heveae | reverse complement strand
AAGAGGGAAAGGGATGTTTGTAGATAATGACATAGGTGAAATACGATGTATATATTAGTATAATCTGTGTTGATGAGATGTGATATATATGATATAATTTTAAATTTTTGATTGCTAAGTGAACATCAACGCGTAAAGGCTATTATAGTCACATGACCCTCGAATTTTCATGTCTAGGTTAAAGGGTCGTTCCCTTAGTTTGTCACTCCATGCTCCCCGTCCCGCTGTCTACATATCGCTTCAAACAACATCACTAGTCTATCTAAAACCTTTCTCAGACCCTTAATTGAGAATCACATACCCATTTTTCGAACGCATTGCTTGTGTTGAATAATTTTACATATGAAGTAAAGACATCAAGAATAAATTTGTCCCGTATACATACACTATTATTAGTTTTAAATTGACATACTAGAACAAGCAACGTTTTCTGCTGGGCGGAAAAGGTGACAGAAGCAGTATTCAGTGACTACCAAAATTCCAACCATTTTCTCTGTTCCCACCTCTTAAATTATGTCTACTATATTCCTAAATTGCAATAGCTCTCGTCTTTTCACAGGTATACCAACGAACCAAGTGTACCTGCGATATAAATCGGAGAGTAGGACGCTAAGCACAACATATTGTTTTTTTTTTTTTTTTTTTCCATACCTATGGTTCCATTAAAGCAATTCCTTGGATGAAGAGTTGATGGGGACATTAAAATTTTCAATTTCTAACGCATTGTGCGAAAATCTTAAAATCCATAATCTGCGAATCCAAAAAATTCTTGTTTGAAATTCTTGATGCTATTGCAGTAGTCAGGTAGTTTTTCAAAATGAAAAAAAAAAAAAAAAAAGCAGTGAATTTTTGAATAATTTTTTGTGCATTTACACGCGTTGCATTTATCCATCATATAAGGTTTGGCCTGCTTATGGAAGGAAAATATGTAACATTTGTGTTGGACTACCGAATATTTCAGGCCAACATTGTAAACTTCAAATAGCACAGAGACTAGTAAAGATATTATCCCCGATGCAAATCTTTGGCTCCACTGTTCATAATCTAACCACTGTACTACCACTGTAAAGCTTTTTAGGATCATTCTCGACTGACTTAAGCGAGATCATACCCCGCTTTCATTCCCAAAATATAAACATGAATATCTTACCAACCATAGTGGGGAAATATAAATTTGAATAAAATATCTAGTTGAGCGAATGTCTTCATAATTTCATTTCTTGCTTTCAAATCAAAATATTTATATTATATTTTTTTTTTTTGGTTCATTAAAATTGCGGCTTGGGACTGCATGTTTTTAGGGGTGTCTAGCCTTAATTTAAGAGAATTATTATGTACCTCTGTTCACCTTACCCTAAGAGGGATAGTGTAATGCTGAGTCCCTAATTTTATACCTGACTATTACCTGGACGACAGAATTATATGCTCGAGCGCGCGCTGTTGATCAAAACATGCAATTTTTTCTTTGTTTATTACGTGAGACTCAATAAGCCATAACATACAAACACTCACTTTTCTGACTTAAGGAAAAACCAAACCATTCAATACTGAGCGTACATGGTATCCGCCGGAAATCACAGAAGATATTCATTCTGATATTTTAAGATAGTCAGTTCTATCTTCATAGCAGCAGACACAACAATACCTATACGAAAAAAAACATTTTCAAATGTCTGTTGTATCACTCTTAGGTGTGAATGTCCTCAAAAATCCGGCGCGCTTTGGCGACCCATATGAATTCGAAATCACATTTGAGTGTTTAGAGGCTTTACAAAAGGGTAAGGTTACTTGACGCGCATTTCTCTGCCTTCAGTAGTTGCTGCCCACTTACTCAACCTAACTCATCCAGATCTTGAGTGGAAACTAATATATGTTGGCTCTGCGACATCGTATGTTAAATATCTCTACTAATTCCTTTAACGCCAAAAGGAAAGAAAAAGCGGGAAATTATTTATTAACAAATTATGCTAGAAATGATCACGATCAAGAGCTTGATAGCCTTTTAGTCGGACCCATCCCTGTTGGAGTTAACAAGTTTGTCTTTGAAGCTGATCCACCGGATACCAGTAAAATACCCGACGCTGAAATATTAGGTGTTACGGTCATTCTTCTCACTTGTGCTTATGATGGCCGAGAGTTTGTACGAGTTGGCTATTACGTAAATAATGAATATGAATCAGATGAGCTCAATACCGATCCTCCTGCAAAACCTATCCTTGAAAAAGTTCGACGGAATATTTTAGCTGAAAAACCTCGAGTTACTCGATTTGCTATCAAATGGTTGGGTTTAATTGTCTAGCTGTTTTACTCACTTAATAACTTTACTCACAGGGATTCCGATGAATCTGCTCCTCCACTTTACCCACCTGAGCAACCAGAAGCTGACTTGGTTGCTGATGGTGAGGAATACGGAGCCGAAGAAGCCGAGGAAGAACTAGAAGAAGAAGCTGTCGAGGGAACTGATGGCGTAGCTGATCCTGATGCTATGATCGATGAGGCAGAACCCATAAATGCTCAGAATGATCAATCAAAAGCTGCTGATGAAGAGTCTGATGCAGGTAGTGAAGATCTCGAAGCGGAAAGCAGTGGTAGTGATGAAGATGAGGCTGAAGCCGAGGTTGAAGAAGAAGAACATGACGATGAGGCTATGGAATTAGATGTTGCTGAAAAGCCTGATGACACTGGAATAAATACGCATTCTGCTGATGCAGTTATGACTCACTAATAAAAAATCTCAAATGGAGTTATTGGATACCATATACCATCTCTAAAGATTGAGGCTCTACACTTAAATCCCTTACCTGTTTAAAAAATCTATTAAATATGAAGTGAGGATTCAAGATATCTAGGCTCTAGGTCTGAAGCCTTTAATCTTCAATATCTCTTAAGATAGAGTCCAAAGCTCTCAACGTATTCTTAGCCATGTAAGAGAAGTTAATATAATACGGTATTGAATAAATGAATTATAAATAACTTACTACTAAATCACTTTTTAAATACTGTAATTGACATGCCATAGACAGCAAAAAACAAATGTTGCAGGTCTTTAGATCATTTACCACTAGACATGTTAAGCTAGGTCTCTATAATGAAAAAGAGTTTTTGCAAAAATTAATAAACATAATCCAAAAGATTTGTGCAGTAATCGTATCTTTATTTCCACTAACAAAAAGAGAGGCCTTTCTACATATAAGTCCCAATGCCCTTTTTTCTTAGACACACACATTTTATACATGATATGAAGAAATTTAATTGAAAGATGTTTTGTTTTCTTTCTCTTCAGGTAGCAATTTTTTTGGTACTTGCACTTTTTAATTTCTTTGATGCAAATCTTTCTCTTGCAAGCTCAATTGCCGATTTTCCACTGGTTTCGGAGCGTCCAGGAGGTGGCATCAAACTTTTTGAAGAATGATTTTTATTTTTCTTCATTTCCAGCTCCTTGGCCGATTCTTTTGGGTCATTATTTATAGTGGTGGTAGCAGTAGCAGCAGCAGTAGTAATGTTATTATTACCGCTCGGCATGGTTATTGCTGAAGTAGGTTTGACGGCAGTATTTTTGACTTTACGCACCCAATCACTTCGTATACGTTTGAAAAGATCAAGGGACCAATTTCGCCAAACAATACGGCCATAAAATGAATTGCGAATCTCATGTTCATACGTAACCAAAATTGATGAGATGCGTTCGGCATAAGTAAAAAGTGGGGTAGTAGGTGTGGTGGTGTTTTTAGTTTCGGAATGTGGGAGAAAAGTTGTAGGAGAAATAGTACAAATGAGTAAGGCATCAAGAACATGTGATCCAACTGATGATAAACAAAGTCGAAGAATAGGGTTTTGTTCATCAGTTGCAGAATTATTGAAAGAAAAGAGTAGGAGATTGATTAACTTGCGACGGAAGTGTACAGGAAGTGTAGGTGATAGAGCTGACTGAATAATATGGCTAGTAGATGTATATAGAGAAAGCGAGAGTAAGATTTGTGGTGGTAGAGAAATCAAGGCATCCTGAATAAGCTCACTTGGGGGGCCTGGAAGCATGAGCATAGATTGTGCTAGAAGAGAGCCATGAAGTTGGCTATGTGTTGATTTACGTTGATTGTCTTTTTCAGTTTCAGTCTCAGCCTCGGTTTGTAAAGATGTCATAGATAGTAGGGTGGTGGCATCTAAACAGACCATCTTAAGGATTAAAGTTTCGGGATGGCCGCCATAAGCTGTCGAAATAGTTGATGTCAAGGTAGAAGTGTCAATATCTCTAGCGCTACAGCGCTCTATAAGGGTTCTAATTGCTAAAGAACGATTCCTCTGTACTAATCCGGGGATCTGAGGCATAATTACTTGTAAGGCTTCCTCTAAATCTTGTTTGCCTATTCGCGATAACACACGAATAGCCGTATATGATGATATTTCATTCCGTAAAATAGATGCTATTCGATCTTTGAATATAACCTGGTAGATTTTTTTGAATAATTTCCCAGATGCAAATGTACAAATTGTTTCAAGTAGACGAGAGCCAATTGAATCATATAAAAGGCCATTAATCAGTGTTACCGAATCACTATTCTCCACATCAATGGCATCAGGTAATATGGAGAAAATTATAGACTTTTCACCTGTCTTTGACATTTCTTTTAAATTTAGGTTAGTTAACTCAAGTTCTAAAAGGAGCTGTAATGTAGGATTTCCGGTTTGATGAGTCGCTAAGAGACGAATAAATGGAGGATCCAAGGTAGATGCAATATCTGAGATAATTTTTTCTATTGCATAAGTGAAAGATGGTGGAACTAGTCGTTTGATAGGTATGGTGGCACTTTGCTTTGAATCTAGCGCAATTATCTCAATTTTTTCCTTACGCTTGCTTTGAACGAGAGTTTTATTAACAAGCTGGGTTGGAGAGCGGCCATCAAGGATCATGAGAAGAACTCGAAGTGTATGAGAAGCAAAAGGATCGGTAAGTAATGAGCTCATATCATCTTCAATCTCATCGAGAGTCTGAAGAAATAGACTCTCCATGGTCGGGAATTCGGATTTGGAAGCTTTTTCTATAGATGAACTTGATTTAAATTCTTCTGTAACTATTGGTGCTGACTGAATGAAGAGCATCTCGCAACAATGACTAGCAAATCTATGTCGAATCAAATGTATAAAGTTCCCGGAAAATTTTTGAAAAAGTGTCTTTTTCTGCTCAGTAGAACATAGCAATATCAGTCGTTCCATCAGTCGAGAGCAAGACTGACTACAAGCTATTTTCAGTTCTTTATTTTCAGCTTCGCGAAACACATTTGCAAGAAAGAAAGAACGCTGTTCTTCATCGGGGAAATCGTTTAGCTCAAGCAATTCATCCGATCGCCGAAAGTATTCTTGTTCTTCATCTCCTAGCAGGCCATAAAATGGTATTACTTTGGAATCTTTATCTTCAATACTTTCATCTATCTTTATATAGTCCTTATTCCATTCATTTTCGTCTTGTTCTCGTCTCTTCTTGGACTTCTCATTAGCATCTACTAAACTGACATCCCTCTTTCTTTTTAACTTTTCCTCAGCTTTTCGCCCACGTTTAATTTTTAGTTCCTTGGGCATATTGAGATTTTCAAATGTTCATGCCGTTTCAATAAAAACCAGAGGTTGATGTCTAGATACTTTTTATATCCACGTGATCATATAAATAAATTATTCGCATCGTACCTCTTCGCATAAAAATAAGCATGGAAGATATTTAAATACATCGTGCAGTCGTGCGCACATTTAAAGTCCCCGATTCCTGTATTCGCCTAATTTATGCATTCAAGTTATGCAACGTTGATTATCAATCTTCAACAAGACACATTTAATATTGAGCCAAAACGACATAAATTTTTGGTGCCAAGAATATTTCAATACTACAACGTCAACTAGACTTAAATTTTTAGTTTATGTCGCTTCAACTAAAATTGCAATTTCCAAAAGCAAAGACAGCAGGATAGTAATTATTCCAATTATTTATTGTACTAAAGATACGCAAAATTATGTGGTTTTCGCTAGATGAGAAATATGGCTTGCTCAAGACTGATCATCATGCTTGGTGTTGCATAACTCAAGTGCATAAATAACACGAACTTAATATTCTTGACGTGAATGTCTCTTAAACTGTTAATAATCTTTAGAGCTTAATCATTGATTAGCTAGAACATGGGTATTTTGAGAGAAATAATTGAAAATCTAAGCATATTTTTTTAGTAAACCATTAAAACAGAAAGATCGCATTAAAAATAGGTCAACATGATAATTCCTGCGTTATTTCGCTTCCAACATCTTCAATTGCACTTATCAAGTTAGTGATTGTGCTAATTTGTGTTTCCCTGTTCACAACTACTCTTAAAAACGAACCATATTTACCCGACGCGTAGTCAACTAGGAATCCTCTTGCAATAAGGGAATGAACTATATTGCTAGTTATTTGAGTATTGAGCTTTTTATCACTCTTGAGTCCTGCGTGTCCAGTGTAATAAAAACAAACTTGTAGACATGGTGGCGGGTTTTCTGATATTAAATGAAAGTTTGGATTCTTCGAGACAAGCGATGCGAACTCAGCCGCAATAAAAAAAGCATGGTCAATTTGCCTTTCAAAACCATCGCTACCGTAATATATCCACGAAAGGGCAAGTTTGAGACTATCTGCACGCCTACCACATTGTAATGTTAGATCAGCTAGATCCCAAATTTCCTCGCCTGAGCTTCTTGGATGGAATAGATAGTCAGCAGGGAGAGTATTGGCTTTGTGAAATTTACGAATATCAGGTGTAAGGAGAAAAGAGCAAGTGACTGGTGCTCCCATCATTTTATGTGGATTCACGGCTAAGGAATCGGCGAGATGAACACCAGTGAGCTTATTTCTGTGCTTTTTAG
Source organism: Oidium heveae (assembly GCA_003957845.1). Taxonomy (NCBI): domain Eukaryota; kingdom Fungi; phylum Ascomycota; class Leotiomycetes; order Helotiales; family Erysiphaceae; genus Oidium; species Oidium heveae. The sequence goes on along the minus strand of QVIK01000130.1, from coordinate 81,759 downwards.
AGAAAGCTACAGGACCACCCCAAGACGCGTCAACGTGCATCCATAAATTGTTCTTTTTGCAAATAGCGGAAATCTCGGGAAAAGGATCATAGCTTCCTAGAACTGTGGTACCAGCCGTAGCATTAACATACAGAGGTGTTTTAGATTCCGCTCTTACGGACTGAATTTTTTTTTCCAGCTCAGATGGTATCATACGTCCAGAGTCATCAGAAGGTATTGAGCAGATGTTGTTAGTGCCGAGTCCACACATTAAAGCTGCTTTCTCAAGTGAGTAGTGTCCATTAGATGACGTAAAAAGTACGAATCTCTTTGAATCATTTCCAAGCTTCTTGCTCTCTGGGTAGAGGTGACTTCGAGCAATTATGATAGACGTAACATTGGAAGCACTTCCACCTTGGGTGGATATACCACCCGCATGAGGCCCGTCAAATCCAAAAAGCTTGGCAAAAGTCTTGGCAGTCGTCTTTTCAATAATCGTAAGTGCTGGGGAAACTTTAAAGACGTGTACCTATTAGGTATATTAGAAGTATGACCTGCAGAGATAAGCATTGTTAATTACATTTGTATTCAATACTGCTAATACTAATTCTGAGATCACTCCAACCTGTTAATTCTCAGCTAGAGTCATTTAAAGCAAGACAACAGAATTAAAGCTTACAGCGTTTGTACTTGCAAATAGTTTATCCATAAAGCCTCGATCCCAAGTATTTACACTATATTTGAGTACATTTTCTACAGCTGATATTAATCCTGACTTTCCGCGTCCATTTTCAGGGAGCTCAAAATTCATCAAGTTTTGAAGCTTCTCAGGACTAGGAGGTACCTGACGACCAGAATTTTTCTTATTCTCTTCGTCCTGGATCAGAAAGGTAGGTTTTGACTGAGGTTCATCTGAAGCTCGGACAAAAGGAATAATCAAAGAATTTACAGCTTTGAGTAACTATTCTACAATCAGTTTAGCTATAAAGGTCAATTAAAGAGTTCCTTGCATCGTCTAATTCATCAGCACGACTCATCTTTGTCGTCATATTGCCGCTCAGGTGTAAAGGGGATAATGCAACCTGGAATTCGTGAAAGATTGAAGTAAGCTAAGTTATATCGGATAGTGAGAGGGCTATAGTTGTATCATATGAAGATGATATTAAGTCAATATATCAATCAGTCCAGGTTTTGCAAAACACTACATCCATCCAACCTGCGGGCCTTTAGAGCTTTATTTTTTTTGTGCATTGGAACTGAAATGACATTTGGCAATCTCATTGGTCTAGTGCTGGTCGGAATTTTCAAGATTAAAGGACTAATATTGAGGAATATGTCATCCTTTGCCAAGCAAAGATGTACAAGGAATTAGACAGGATGTCACATAACATATTATTAGCGACGAAACTAACGTTGATATATTCCCGAGCTACTTTCTGAGATGCCAACATGGCTGAGTCTCCAGACAAGCTCAACTTAAAAAGAATATCAAAAAAATATCGACACAAATAACATGTATTAAACGGATGTAATGCTCGTCCACGATGAAAGGCCGTCTTGCTCAGTTTGTATGAAATTCGTACCAAATCCTGGCAAGAAAGAATTTATTTTCAGAATACGATCAAGCATTGTAAATGTTTCGAGGCGAAAAGAGAATTTCCTCTTCGATCATCGCCACTGCCATCACTAGAGAGGAGTATGGACAGGGGACTTCTGTGGCCAGAGCTTTGTAGAAATCTTTAGGCACTGTAATAGTCCTTCCGACCATTACATCTGACAAGGATACTAAGTCACCAGTATCTAACCTAATTAAGACTAGTGTTTAGACTTACATTAACTGTACCATCCCTAATTACTAATTACACTACAGTAGTCTCTCGTTAGCATAATTCTCTTTACTGTTATAAAAATCTGGATTCTACAATAATCTGCTAAGACGTGCTTGAATGAGTTTTATGTTAGATAATATTCTATAACGTAATAATCTCTATGACATAAAGGAGAGATTTTGCCCAGATTGTATGAAATAACGAGGGATAACTGCATCTCCATCATAATATCATTTTTTGGTTTTCTCAGTCTACGTTAGCTCGGGACCTTAGAAACAAAAGTTCTTTTAACATTATTCGTGCTTTACTCAAAATTCCCCTGTCGATATGAAATTTTCGCAGGAACTATGGAAACGGAACTTTCGTTTCGCAACGAAAGTCACTAATCATCAATTTGTGACTAGTGCTAGCATATGCCTGTCAAGGAAGTGTTGGCAAAGCTACTATGTCTTCCAAATGTAACTACTGTCCAAAGCATTCCTCCATTGTCACGGGTTCAGCCCGGTAGTATGTGGCTGGGCTCTAACCTATGCCCAGCCTTGGGGATAATAATATGGGTTATATCATGTGACCTGGAAAGAGCTCAAGTATATTACTAAAATCACTTTGTGTTCTCCTCCGCAGTAGCTACAAAAGCACGTGCCAGACCTCTCCCAGATGAGAGGTATCAGGAAGATCTCACTGCATTTCTGCTGCCGACGTAGTCTAGGTTTATTACTTGCTGCACGATCTAGACATGGAGACTTCGCTGCATATCACCGGCGCTTCAAACATACAGAAGCAGAACTTAGCAGCGGTTCATGCGGAAATGAATAGACACCAGAACATCACTTTTTCTGTCAGTACTCAAGGCGAAATGATATCATGCATAGGAACCAAGCAAGACAGAGCACTGTGGAAAATGTCAATATGTACAAGGAAAGGCGCTTAAGGCTTTCATGACTGGATAGTTAAAAATTGACCCGTTGCTTAAGTATTGCACTCAAACTCAGTCTGATAAATATATTTTTGTTCTTTCTTATAGTTCACTCACCATCTCTGTATCTTTTACTATTTCACGGGTAAATAGATAAACTGGTACTTGAACTTGTTACACGTCTAACTGGTATGCGAATGTTATAGCGCATTTGGCAGGCTCCACAGTGGCCTCAATAGTCCTTGAGTTACTCTGATTGTTAGCGTTGACAGAGTAGCTGTGAGTATTTATATTGAATTACCTGGTAGCCAAATGTTTCTTGGGAGTCGCGAGGCCGGGTATGGCCCGTGTGCCTGCTTGGCGTTAAACAATAATAATAAAAGCAAGAGGCTGGTAACTAGGATGAAATTTATCGAAGTGGATAAAAGTTCAATAACAGAATTAATATCACTCAGCATCACTGAGTGAATATCTGATAAATCAAAATTTTAGTTAAATTAAAAAAAAAAAATTTGCTGCCATCGCTTACGCGTATTGACTATTGACCTTTCGCCCCCGCTAATATCCAAATACGGTAAACTGAAGTACCGCGAGTCCGATCAACCGACTACCGGTCACTCTCGCTTAAATTCTGCACGTCGATCAATATGTCTATGACCATTCATTGAACGTGGCTCTGCTATAATTCTAGGGTTTTGGTATTGGGCACTGACAACTTAATAGTCGGCACTGAGTTATTCCTCTTAGGGTATAGTGTTGGTGTGCTTATCAATTACTAGAAGTTCTCAATTACTACCCCTCTTAACACGTCCCTACGTGTTTGCCTAGCGTGATCTACAAGCATCATTTTGTAAATTATCCATGTCGTCGCACTAAATGTACAACCTTCTACCCCGTGACTCTCTCTTTTTTGACAACGTCCCGCAATGCATAGAACAAAAACCGTCACCACGTGATATATTTTCAGACCTAATATCTAATCTAGTACTAATACAGCATGATCGTCAAAATAAGAATATAATAGGCGAGTAGTAAATAAATATAAGTCCGTGCAATATAGGGAAAATATTCAAGAAAAATATATTCTGAGTCCTGCCATACAAATTCGAGCGGCTCAGATTTTGAGAATTCGAATTAAAAACTACTAAGTAAATTCAATATTAAGCCTTCTCTTTAACAGATTCTATGACATGCTTCTAGTACAAATGCTTTAAACCTCAAGATAGTTTTTTTTGTAGTAGAATATATAGTTAAAAATTATGCATCTGATTTTAGTGGCCAAACTACAAATATACCAAAAAATATGTTACCCAATATATAAATAAAGTAAATGACCAATAATTAATAAGAAGAACGCTTAAATTAAAAAATAATCATCTATTTGGCAAAAAATCGTGATAGGACTCCTTTTGGGGGCTCGTGAATAGAGCCCCAATAAATTTTGTTACTAGTAACGAGAGGATGAGCCCTGCCTGGCATGTAATAGGCCAAAGAATTTACCCTAAACGGGTCTTTCAATTTCATTTGTATAGCGCGTTTTGCATGCCAAAAGCAAATGTGAACTCTCGCCAACGGCCAGACCTGCTGTGCTGCATTTATCTCAGACCTATCCTTATCACAATCGATAAAGGAAGGAGCGAGTCTCGCTTGCTGTAACGGTCTCAAAAAGCGATCGAGGACTTGTGCTGTAGTTACATTTGGTGAATTCTCGTTTGAGGGAAGAATTTCAACAAAACGATAGGCCATCGGAACTCCGGTTCCATCAAGCTCGGCAAGCAAGGCATATAGATCCATCCCTGCATTATTAGTTCCGAAAGTTGCGTCAATCGCCACTTCCTTAGTAATCCATGATAAGGCATCAATAGATGAACGAGTGTAAATAGCTAAGGTGCGCACATTAGCAACCAGAATAACTTCATGACAGTATTTGTTTGTGAGTTCTTCAAAGAGATGTGTTGCCTGATAAGGGCTGGTCATCCTGGAGTCTCCAAAAACCTTTATTAGCTTGTTTCCACTGGTAGTATACCTGATGATATATAATATGCTGAACTTTTGGAAGCCCTGATGGCTTAAAATTTTGCCAGATCTTGGAAGGTGTCAGTGTGATTAATCTTTCATTTATGAATGCCTAAATTTTAGGTCCCATGTGAATGTCATCATAAGAAGTGTGAATTTTATGGTGAATTTTTAACAATAGGGTTCTATCTTCCAGCGATGGGTTAATTCGAAGCCAGATGTTGCAATCAAAATTATCTATCCGACTTTTATGACGGATATTTTTTGAAAATAGATTTTCTTCCTGGGAGATATCTTGCGAACAAGTAAATGTGTACCACAAGTAAACTCTAGACATAATTCATATATGCCTGAATCGAAAGCCACAATTTTCCCAGATGATCTAAACGAGTTGGTTAATTGCATTGGTCTGTTCGGTTCGATCGCCCTCCTTGGTTACATGAAGTTGTGATCCAGAAGCGACAGGCAGCCGATCCAGATCAAATGTATACACAGTATCAATAATATCAGTTTGAGGCTACTAATATAAATGATTAGCTGTATTTGTTACCGTAAAAAACAGACAGGACTCTTACCGGCTGGCTCTTAGTAGTTATCTCATTAATAAAGTCGTCCCACTTATGGAATGCTAACAATTCTCGTTTCTCTGAATGCCGCTGGCAAATTTTGTAAATCTTACACTATTTGTTTACAGGAAAATCTTCGCAGGTTCGGAAGGAGCAGCTTTTAAAGCTGATGCAAGTTTTAGACTCAATTATCAAGCAAAAAATTTTAAGAGATGTAGGAGAATTGGAATATTTATTAGGAGAGTAATCGATCAGGTAATTTGCGTATAATCAGTGGTTATAGATGGCGATGTTACTTGTTAGAGGATGGCTTTACTAATTAGAAATGAGTTTTCAATAAGCAATTAGGATAGAATCATAAGGCTAATGTGGAACCGTAAAAAGTGGGGCTTGAAATAGAAAATGACAAACGTAAAACGATATAATAATGTATCACGTGGTGAGGTTTTTTGTTCTATGCATTCCGCTCTGATTACTTTTGACGATTATTTCCTTTGCTAGCACGAATTAATTTTCAAGTATGTTAATGGGTTCTCTCCTAACCTGTAGAATTTCTAAAGTTCCTGAACAAATCCATATTGATATATTTCCATAATTGAGAATTTTGTAATACTATGCTGAAAAGGGGGCAGATCAACGCCTTAATCAACATCGAAGTCTTTGTGCAATTCACATTCCCATAAGATCGCTAACCTTTCTTATCGCACACCATATGAATTGATTGAGGATTGTTTCGTTTTTAGAAATCATCCGTCTCTTAACCTTCTTTTTGACGCCTATCTACCACATCAGTGTCTCAAATACGTATATCACTAAACTAAGAAGTTACGTCGTAGAAGTTCGATAATTTGTATGATACAAGATCTCGTATGGCTCTAAGATTATAAGTTGCACTATAGAGCTAGTGAAAGGCTGAAGACACTCCACCAAGCGGGAGCTACGGCAATTGAGGAAGTCCTGCTTCATATTGATTTAATATAAAGAAATATAATGATTTCGAAATACATAGCATCAATGGTTTAGTGGTAAAATCCGTCGTTGCCCTCATATCATCTCGTCGAGCCCCTTGTTCTATTCACGGCTGATGCAACACGAACAACGTTGAAGCGAGTGTTAGCAAATCGTCAAAGCATTACCATTTATTGATGTTACAAATATGAAATCTCCCTACTATTTATACTTTAGTGTCGAAACTTTTGTTCTAACCATATTAATGTACTCACCACAATGATGCAATTATCCATCCAATGGGGTATCACATCCTGGTGATATGTTCAGAGATAGTTCTTGTCCAAATGCTGTCTTAGGTCAGTAATTAAAGATTTTTCTAAATTTTGTGAAAGTCCTAAAATAGACTAATTTTCGTGATAGTCATTTCTATCTTAATGAGAGAAAAGAAGGTTTCATGATCTAGTGGTATTATATTGAAGTGAATTTTGTTTCCAAAGAGCAAAGATCAATCGGACATACTCGGAAAAAAATGTTTTATACTTATTTACAGATATTTTTTTCCTGTAACAATCGTTTTTAAACTCCCGCAACACCCACATTTACTCCTCAAAATAAATAAATAAATGAAAGAACAAGATGGCACTCCTCTACTTTACAAATATCTTTTTTCACGTCTCTCTTCATAATGCTGAATTATATCACCAACTTGGAATTCAGACCAGGCCTCTGCGAAAGCTAAGCCGCACTCATTTCCCTTGGAAACTTCTTGAACATCTTTTTTGCCTGTTTTTAGCGATGAAATTTCACCTGTGTTTAGTAGATCAGTAAGATACTTTTCAAAAAAAAGATACAAGAAACAAAAATTCGTGCTGCATACCGTCAAATATTTTTTGTCCATTACGTATAACACGAATTTTTCCATTCTTTTTAATTATACCGTTTCTAATTTTACAACCGGCAATTGGATCCCTCTTACGCCCCTTGAAATTAATTAAGTAAACATGAGCAATTTCAGCTTCACCCAATACAACGTGTGATATTAATGGTGGAAGATAATTGCTGAGTTCTGCACGAATAGAGTCAACCAGCGAATAGATAATACTGTTTTCAAAAATCTTGACTTTTAATTCTTCAGCGAGATGATATATATCATGATCAACTGACAAATTAAAGCTGGCTACTAAACCTTTAGCAGCTGCTGCGTGTTCTACATCAAATTTGGTAACTTTTCCTACTCCTGATCGGAGTATGACAGCTTCGACTTCTTTTGTTTTAAGCAAACCAATTTGATCTGTTACTGCTTCAACAGAGCCACTAACATCACCTTTTATTATGAAATAAACTGGTTTCGGTCCTTCAGATTTGGGTTTCGTTTCGAGAATAGCTGGAGAAGGGCCAGGACTTTTTTTACCGCTCTTCTCATCTTGTTCAACTTCACGAGCCATTTTAGCCACAACTTTATGTTGCCGTAATTCCTCTCGGGCCCTATTGATAGCTTCCATATCTTCAACCAATTTATTACGCTCTTTTTTCTCGATTCGATAATCAATCACACGTTTGGCCTTGATTTCATCCTCAGCTTGAAGAGCCTCATCACCAGCAATAGGCTGATCTCGCCATCCATCCACTTCAACAGGAATACCTGGTCCCGCTTCTGGAACTTCAACGCCTGCTTCGTTACGTAGAACGCGTACCCTAGTCCATGTATTTCCGGCTACTAATACTTGACCTGGACGAAGTGTTCCTCGTCGCACTAAAATAGTTGCTACTTTTCCGAGGGCCTTAACACTTGCCTCGAGAACCCAGCCCTCTGTGGGACAATCTACTTCCGCACGCATATCAAGAATCTCAGCCAAGGCCATGGCGGTCTCTTCGAACTTGTCAATACCTTCTCCTGTTTTTCCACTGACACAGACAACTTGAGTATCACCGCCAAAATCTTCAATTTCTAATCCATGTCTAGCAAGTTCAAGTTTAACTCTATCAATATTAACATCTGGTTTATCAATCTTATTGATAGCGACGATTATTGGAACCTTGGCAGCTTTAGCATGTTTAATTGCTTCAAGAGTTTGAGGCTTCACGCCATCATCTGCCGCGACAACCAAAATAACAATATCAGTTACAAATGCGCCACGCTGGCGCATATTTAAGAATGCTGCATGGCCAGGAGTATCAAGAAAAGTCATCATCTTTCCACTGGGCATACGTACTGAAAAGGCCCCAATATGTTGTGTAATACCTCCATGTTCACTAGCTGCAACCGAAGATTTTCGTAGGTAATCAAGTAACGTAGTTTTACCATGATCAACGTGACCCATAATTGTAACTACAGGGGGTCTAGGAGGCAGCTCTGTCGGATTAGGATGAGGATCTCTAGCCTTTAAATCTATATCCTCTGTCTTATCAGGCATTGGTTCAAAGTTGTACTCCATAGCAATTAGACCCGAGATCTCTGAGTTGAGAATAAAATCTGATTGAGTTTCCTCAAACCCTAGCTCTTTCATCTTAGAAGAAAGGTCTTCATATCTAATTTTTAATGCCATAGCAAGATTCGCCACAGTAATAAACTCCGGTAAAAGAATAGGAGTGGGTGCTGCCTTTTTGGCTGCTTTTTTCTCGGCTTTTAGACGATTTCGCTCTATTTTTTCTTTGTGACGAAGTCGTGCTTCTTCTTGTTCTACCTGATCTCGTGCAAACCTTGCATCTCTCCTGGCTCGATCTCTATCTTTTCCAGCTAACTTACTTTTCTCATCCTCATAAAGTCGCCTTGACTCCATTCCACGTTTTTTCTTTTCTTTTTTTCTCTTTGGTTTAATACTTCCCTCATCTTCTTCTTCAATAATCTCATTAGGTTGTGTTGCTTCAGATTCTACAATACTTTTAGATTCTGATGATGTTTTAGAAAAAGCAGGAGAATATTTGACAGTACGCTGATCGATGAATTCACTTGAAAGTTCTGATGTGATGGGATTAATATTGTTAGAAGGTTTTTTGAGGTTTTCTTCCTTGATCTTTGCCAAGTACTGTTGCGAAGATTTCTCCTCGTAAGTAGTTTGAGGCATTTTTGAATGTATTTGTTTATCATTTTTTCCTAGGTTATTCTTTTCATCTTCTGGTCGATTTATTCTCACGGATTCCAGCAATTCCGAGTAATCTGATTGTTTCCTTTTGGTATACTCTGTGTGTATTTTATTTTCCACTTCATGTATTCCTTTTTTTAAAGAGTCTTGAATATACCCCTTATCATTTAAATTAGCCGAGTCTAGGGAGTCAGTCCAAGAATGTATTTCAGACTCTAAATTTCTTATGTTTGGCTTAAAATTTTTTTCATGTACTTTGAATGATTGAGGATTTATTCTTTTATAGGCTGGCTTGTTACTAAGCGATGTGTATTGTTGAAGCTCCGCCTCTTGCTCTCTTTTTTCTCTATCAGAAGCAAGAGTTTGAATTTTTTCCTCCCGCTCTCTTCTTTCCCTGTCTACCAAAGGATCCTGATCTCTGGCCATTACTAATTTAGAAAGTGGCATATCTTTTCGTCTTTTTAATAAACTCCATGGTTGTTCTATTTTCGATTCCGATATTTGAGATTCATTTAAGTTTCGTTGCCTAGGGTAAACCGCATGTCTTCCAGGAGCGGAATTTTGTGTTCTAATTCGGAGTTCATTACTAGGTCTTGGATGCTCATCTTTGTTTTGCATTACTCTTCTGATCAAAGGTCGAGTAATGGGAGTAGGAGACGTAGAGGTAGTTGAAATAGGAATAGGAATAGGTCTACCTGCTCGCGATGACTGTGGACCTGGAAAAGGAGGCAAATTAAGTTGACGCACTTCTGGCTGCTGGTCTTTTTCTAGAAATGAATTTAATGGTCGAGAATTTTCTGCCAACCCAGATGACTTCTGAGGATTTGCAGTTGGAGCTGGTGATTCCTTCAATTCGGACTCTACAGCAAAAGGAGAGGCCCAGCTAGGCACATCATCAGCTAACCCCCATTGCGAACTTACTTCACCCTCTTCTGTCGTCTTCCCAGAATTTTGTTTTGTTTTGTCGTGAGTATCCGGCGTAGTTCCCCATGAAGCATCCGAGTAGTCGTTGCTAGCAAAGGGGTCATCATAGGGCTCACTAGATTTTTGCAATGCTGAACAGGAGGATTCAAAGTATCTTCTATGAGTATATGATATTCTTGGAGTTTGTACAAGTCTATGCGTACAAAAAATGTTAAGGATAGAGTTTTGAACTTCCTAAATAATTGTTAGTCGCATAGATCTCTATAACTTGTTTTGAAGTACCTTTATCTGACTGCATTTCTTCATTATTACATTTTCACTTGGTGTGTCAAAATATAAATCCTCTGGCGTCAAAAGATTACGTGTAGAGCCCAGTAGGCGCAAATTAATGAGATAAAATATTTCTCGAAGTTGTTCACGTCGCTTGTGGTTTACAAAATATTCTTTTTCTCAAGCCGATCAACAACTATCAATTATTGAAATCTATTTAGATTGAGTGAAATGAATCCAAATCCTAGAAATTGACCTTTGAGCGGAGCTCATTAGTTATTTTTCACAATATGTATTAGGTATTTGAATGATGAAAATAAGTACAGTATATTAGCTTATTTCAAGGATAAGGAAAAAAATTTGAAGATATACAATAATTATTACTGATTCAATGGGATTATTCCAGGAATCTTAAGCTCCGTCGACGAACAAGATCAATCATTCACCCCCACACCCCCAATTCCCAGTTCCCCCATATCGCATCACACTCAACACCGTCAGAAACCCAATTACTAAACAAAACAACAGTCGGAGAGCCGATTCTCTAGCTTACCGCCCCTTCCAAGCGCCCAACTTCAGGCAGAATGACTATTCTTTGCAGCGAAAGCACTGATATGGAGAACGCGTTTCTCCTAAAGGAGCTTGCAGAAGTCATTGCGACCCGTCAGCGTCGTGGACGTGCTTGAAATGTTCACGTAATAATATGCATTACGGTCCTCGGCATTACAGATAGTACATTGGCAAATATTTTAGAAGATATAGGAAAGGAGGGAGCTTAAGCTTTTAAAGCCTATCTAAGATTGGCTATATCCAATTTTGCAGCCGCAGACTCGTCTCCTTCCCCTCCAAGTGTTCCAATGCACATACGACCTAAAAAAGGCTATGGGGACGGATGTGGAAAAGGAGAGAAAATAGTTAAAAACTTAGTAAAGAAGGCTGCTTTTGCAACTCCCCGGATTATTCCAAGACAAGCTACGCATTGGGGGATCAATAAAGAGGCAAAACTGCAGATAACTCTCATATCTAGTTAAAATTCCTGGGATACAGTGGCACGTAATGGCCGGCAGAAAGTTCGGGTAACTTTGAGCAATATCTCGCTAGCAGCTTCCCTAAGGAAAGTAACTCAATGTCTGTCTAGTAGATACAAATCCACCAAAGCTGCTCTTATAGACAAAAGACTCTTTTTCCACCTACTACTAGAACATGAGTGGCGCAAGTTATATCCTGCGAAGATTTGCGCCGTGATAGTTAAAAAACTTACTATTTCACCATTATTATTTGGAAAAATAAAGCCCGTCAAATTACGATTTTCTCGAAGTCCCTGCAGCACAGAGGCGCGCGTGAATATCCTAAACGCAGGGAATGGCCTTTCACTATCGGAGGCAAGACTGGAACCAGCAACTAATTAGATTCCAGTGATTTAGCCACTGCTCCATCATCTATTTGTAAAGTGTAATGACAAATAAAAGTGGGCAGTTCGATGATCATTTAATAGGTCGAGAGGGTCTCCTCGATACAGCTGGCCCACGTTAAACTACTCAGAAGGAACAAAGCAGAGGCTCCATATAGGACCTGAATGGCCTATTTCTCAAAAACCCCATGAACAGGCTCTATAGTCTTTGATGAATTGGGGATTGCAAGAATCTTTAAGAAGCAGTAGCCAATAGAGTTTTGCAAATGCTGCAATCATCATCACCCAGTCAAGAATTTTTCTAGGGCGCCATCGTGTGGAAATTATGGTTCTACCAGCCACTTCGAAAAACTTTGTATTATTGCTACCTAATGCATAAATTGTGGAGACCCGCACCGTTCTGATAATTATAGATGTATACCTCGCCCAACTCATTTGGGTGCACTTACGAAAGAACAGACTAAGAAAATTCGTCAGGTGAGAGAAAGAGAGTATTAGGCTGTACTTCGAGCAAAAGCTGCTGAAGAATCTGCTAACTCGCAGAAAATATTAATATCGACTTGAAATGTATTCAAGATTTAGATGTTGATGGTGATATCGACAACATGCCCGCAATTCCTATCGAAAATTCGATGGGCTTTACTATGCGGTTATGAAGGGTACCCCACAGGGCTGTTATCCCCTTCATGACGTTCTCAACTTTATGTCGGTCAACGTTGGATCGGGGTAACCATACAGGACATCGTACTAGCTCATGCTTGCGAACTTAAAGTAGATATCTTGTTGATTCAAGAGCCTTGTTAGTCTAATCGTACAAAGACCCAACCTCACTATAATTGATATTTACCATTTGGAGATGATAATTTTCGGCCTCGGGCAGCGACATTCATCAGGAAAGACCCTCAAGGAATCATATCATTACAAAAATATCCACCCTCTCCAACTAGAAATTATTGTCGGTTAGATGTAAATGATATAATTTTTTTGATCGTATACAATGCACCACTTGACCCAACTTCAGTATGACGTGACCTCTTCTCAATTAGAAACCTTCATCTAGATCAGCAGCAATTGGAGACTTTAACTCGGTATATTGGGCTAGGCAACCCGGTGCGAATAGTTACTATGGATAAGGAGAAGAAATTGAAAAGTGAGCTGAGGAGTATAACTTGACTTATTTGATTGTAGGGGAATCAACGCACCGTGCCAATAATAAACTTAACTTAGCTTGGTCAAAAATTAAAGAGGCAATGGCTTGGGTAGGCACGGAAGAATACACTATATAATTAGTGACCATCTATCAATATGCGGATTTGTACCGAATTCAAAAGAGAAAAATTTGACTAGAGTGAATTCAAGTGGAAAATTACGTGTTGTAAAGGCAAATTTACCCCAATTCTTTCGGATAGTGACACAGTAGCCGCCTCCACTCACATCCTCAAGGATAATAAAAGAGATAGAAAACTTCGCTTATGACCTATGCCGGACCTTAGAGAATGCATTGAAAGCAGTTGGGAAGCGCCTCAACAAGAAAAGCGAAAGAAGTGCACTATGGTGGACTTCGGAATCTAAGTCTGTTCAATTAGAATATCAAGAAATAGTAGATGAATCCGAACGCGTTACACTAGCATGACCTTCAGAAATACAGTTGTCTCGACAGAAAGGGAGCATTGAAAAAAGAAAATACAAGACATCAAATCCTATCGAGATACATACAAACTCATGAAATGGGGGACCCTTCGTCATCCTTGCATCACTCCTCCTTTCCGGCACGAAGGGAAATTTATATCTGACCAGGCCGAACATGCATTAATGTTACAAGATTAAATCTTAGCACGATTTTCAGCAACATATGAACTTCCCCCCCGCGTACTTTCAGAAGAAGGACATATTTCGTTCTGGGAAGATTTGACGGAGCTTGAGGTACGAACTCGCATGATAGGTATTGGCAATACTAGCCCGGGAGTAGACAGAATTTCTGTTGAGCTTCTAGCAGCGTGTTGGATCAATATAGAATCTCATGCTTTACAACTTTTTCGAGCCTGTCTTCGTCTTGGATATTAACCAGCTTGCTCTAGGCTGGCGGAGATGGTTTCTTTCCAAAGCCACGGCATGAACCATCATCTGTGAAAGGGATGGAGACCCATATCTCTACTTTCGTGCCCAGGAAAAGGATTGGAGAGACTATTATTTAAAAGAATGTCTAACTTTGCCATTATGTTGGATACTGTAGGTCAGCAGCAATTTGGAGCTTTACCAAAACGATTAGCGACTGATCTCGTCTCTTGTGTGATGTATGATATAGAGGGAGTAAAAACACAAGGTTGGGCCTCGACTTTTGTTAAACTAGACGTATAGGGACCTTTCGATGCTGTACTGCACAAGGGACTAATTTAGCAGATGCAAGCTCAAGGATGGCCGAAGTCCATTCTTCGATGGACCTCATCATTTCTTGAGAGCCGTAAAGTACATTTTCGCTATCAACAAGACGTGACGAGTTCAAAGGAACTTGCAAATGGGGTGCTACAGGGATCACCTATCTCTCCTCTCCTATTCCTACTTTATATGACAGAACCAACGAGGAGTAGAAGTGCGATTACACGATTCAGCTTTGTTGACGACAATGGGAACCTCGGCTTTGGACGTACTGCCGTATACCCTGCCGCTGCAGCACAAAATGTGGCGGAAAACTTGACGAGTTGGGCAAGTGAAAATGCTGATTTATTCGATGCTGAAAACCCGGAGGTAGTTCAGTTTCCTGGACGCAAGAAAGAAGATCCCGTTGGATTTTTAGTGATTTTGAAGATAATTCAACAGGCTGAGCATATTCTCTGGTTGGGAGTTTATTTAGACTCAGGCCTTTCATTTAAACATCATGTGTCAACAAGGTATGCAAAGCTCTCAAGCTAGCTCAAAATAGGCGCCATCTAAATTCCGTCAAGAGAGGATCTGCTCCAAAAGCCTTGATTACTGCGGTAGATTCGTGCTTAGTTCCTGCAGCAATACATAGAGCTGAAATGTGGTGGCCGGGCTTAACTAGACCAAAAACAAGCACAGTAGTAAGACCCTCCACTTTGTTTCACTGTGCGTTGATTGGTAAAGTCTTACACATGGTCTTAAGAGCTGCTTTGCCAGTGTAGAGAACTATGCCAAATGTAGTTCTACATATGGAAGGGGGCATTCCCCCAACTTATTTACTTCTAGAAGGGTATCGCTTACGTCTTGCTGCTCGCCTAGATTATCTCGATAACCATTATCCTCTTAGAATTAGAGCTATTATGTATCCTAATACGGGCACCTTAAAATGTAAAGTAAAGTCGAGACTATCTAAGAGACCTAAAGATCAGATGTCTCGAATCCAACGTGCTTTTCGTCAGCTTCCTCCAGCTGAACTTGCAGAGCCACTACGTGTTCCAGTATACTCACCAATGCTTGGAACAAAGGTAGAGGGGATACACGAATTTCAAAAATAGTTCAAACCATTAAACTCAACAGATTTCTGCATATATTCTGATGTATCATCGGAGGGCCCCGGCCTTTCATCTTGGGGGGTACGTGCTTCAACGTAGGGGGATAACTTTTCAAAAAGAAAATGGCATACGGCATGGGGGAGAAGTAAACGACGCAGAGATATTTGGTGCCACTGTAGCACTTAAAGCCGCCCTATCCGTGAGAAACAATGGCGAGAAGATCTTCGTACTTCTGGATAACCAAGACGCGGTGTTAGCTCTATAACCTGGAAAATCACAATCCAGTGTCTGGCTAACAAATCTATTTTCTAATTAAGCCAAAAAGGTGAACGCAGAGCTCAGATGAGTGTCAGGACACTCGAAAATTAGAGGCAATGCCGAAGCAGATGCGGAAGCAGATGTAGAAGCGGAAGCACAAGCTGTTCTAAAAACTCTTCCTGACAAACTCAGCCCAGTTGTATTACCTTAGCTTACCTACGCTGACATATGAAGCAGCACCGGCAACTACTTGTTCGAAAAAAGCGGTTTGAAATTTGGCCTTGAAGATATCAAGACCTAGACTTAAAAATGCGCCGGAGAAAGTTATTCGAACTAGGATTTTCGCCGCGGCTTCTTCAGATACAAATAGCTGCCAAAGACCAGGACAAAAGTGACTTTGCGGCTTATCATCGCCACCTGCTTAAAATACCTAGACGCCAATTTAGAATTCGTCTTTGGACGAGGAAACTAACCCAACCAAATTTATTATCTTTCGTCATCACGCAAAATAAATGCGGAAGATTTACGAAGTGGTATGAATATACATACCTTCAGAAGACATCTTCTTACGCATGGTTGCTTTCAAAGAATTTTTAAAGAATTTGCATGGATTACAGGCTGTTTCAGCTGTCTCCACTTTAGTGTAACTGTTCTATGTGATCATTATACCCCAAGGGGGATATAATTTCAACATTTACCAAATTTGTTTATAGTAACTTACCTAAGAGCTTCCGTCCTACAGGTGATCTAAAATACTGCTTTCACGTCTTCAAAACGATATGTCTTATAGTGGTTCTTCGAAAATAAATATCTGATGCTCTTGTGGCATAAATGTTGTCTCATCATACGGAAGTTAATTTTGAGATGGTAGGACATGTGGTATGTATATGTGCTCTGGCTTTTATGGATAAATGTACGATGTATGTGATGAATTTGCGGGTATTATTTGTGATAGATTTCTCGAATAGCACAAATAAGATGGAAAGCGAGTTTGAGGCACTGAATTAATGTCAGTTCTTTCAGAACCTATCATAAATATAGAAACCTAGGTATCTTGCTGATATTGTATAACTATCAGTTTTTATAATCGCTCATTTTCTCTTCTTTGCTCTTCCAATTGTCTTGCCTGGGTAGTTATTTTTATTTATTTATTTATTTATTTTTTTTTCTTTTCGCACAACTTCTGGTATATCTTTTTGCATACCTTTTAGGGTCCTTGGTCTTTCGAAATAGAAAAATAATGCACAAAATGATCGTGACAACAAGCGGATCTTTGACGAAAAGCATGCAGTCTTGTGCTTTTCGTGAGGGGTTGAATTACGAGTTTTTCCCAATTGGATCAAGCTCTATTTAAAATGCATGGTCTTTATCACGAAGAAGTAACATTTTATGGTAGCAAGGGAGATCATATTAGGGCCTAAACGCAAATATACGCGCCCCGTGCTCTTAATTATCATCGTTTAAAATATTCTACTGCTCTGTCAACTTATCTAAGGAAGGTGGAGTGTCATATTGGTGAAGCTTCTAAAAATGTTTAATTTTGTGAGCGTTTTGGTTCATAACATTAGCAATAGCTGCTTTTGCTATGTGTTCATCTCGGTCACGCTAAATGACTGTATTGATACTTGAGTATATTAAATTGATGGCCATTGCTACTCTTGAGTAAAGACTTTAGTCTATGATGAGACTCCTTTAAAGGTGACGTAGTGGTCTGGCCGAATGGAGGCATACACTGACAATTCCAGTCAGCCCACTCAAGCTGTAGTGGTAATATATAATTTCTGATATAGTTTTAAACTTAAGTAGCCACAAGTTAATATTCCATCCCAAATTAGTTCCATTTTTCATCAAAGAGATCCTTAATTTTAGCAGAGCGAAGGTAATGGAATTTCCTATAGAATCTCTCTTGGCACTCTACAAGTACTTTTTGCTCTTGTTCAGTGGTTGACTTAAGGAGCCACATGCCATTTACCCTATCTTCTAGGTTATTTGATAAACGCCTTTGGTATAGTCGTTGAGGGACTTTTTGAAAAAATGTTTTTAATGCATTTTTAAGTTCCTTCTCATTATCCATAATGAAGCAACGCGATGGACGAGCTATGAGAGTGAATTGTTCAAATAAAAATTTGATAGCAAAATTATAACCAAGCTCTTGCTCGCTTGATAGAAGCCAAAGGCAATTTATTAGACTAACTTAATGTCTTTAATGCCTACGATGTGATGGAAAGGCATGTTGAAAGCATTGGTTTTATGGGTGCAGTCAAGTATGAAAACACTCAGATGTTCCTTCTGTATTTCAATTGAGTACGGGTGAGCGAAAAAAAAGATGCTCCAAGTAGTCTCCAGTAGATACTGTATATCGATAAATAAAAGAATTTTATTGAATACTCACTATCGGTGAAATGAGGAAAGACTAGATGCGCTTTCTCACCCAAAAGACCCTCTCAAGCTCATCGAAAAGTGCATGAATTTTAGATTCTTCGCCTAAGGATCTCTCTTTAAAATTACATCTATCTTATTAGTGCGATAGCCTCGTTCAAGAAGTTGTTATATGATGAAGCTTAGTGTAGCCTCGTTTCGGATAGTATCAGCAATTATTTGCAGGGCTGCCTCATCAAGCTTCCAGAATTGAGAAATTTCAAATTCTTCGCTTGGCCTTGTGGTTATGGTGGTAATTTGTTACCGCAATGGTCCACACTATGCGCTGCTTGAGACGAATCATGGTAGTTTTCCACGGGAAATTCGTCATCCTAGAGCCAAATCTATACTTTCTCTTCCAGGCACCGACTTTCCTTCGTATTCTCAACCAAGACTACAACATAAATAAACTCTCCAAACGACACGATTTTCGTTGGGTTTTGATTTTCCGGTTGCTGAAATCGCTGCGGGCAAGACCGTGGTGGCCATCATCTAGAAATCTGTTTAATTTTCCTTTTGCCTCACTGTAATAAAGAGAAGAGAGCCCGGCTGGATAAGTGATGCTAGGGACATATTCCTGCGGTGGTTGTTCCGAATTAAAAGATGTAGGAACGTATGATGATGTATAAGTTTGAAGCAGAGTAACCGTATTTGAAGATATTGTCTCAAGGAGGGTGATAAATTTTAAATTTCTAAGTTTTCCAAGTAGGAGTTATAAGATTGAAAATTAAGGTCGCAAAATCGAGGTAATATTGTATTTCTAATAGTAGTGTCTGCGCAAGTTTATATGTTTATTTATTTAATTCTGAATACCATCTCCCTGACAACAACATATACACTGCCACTACACTAGCACAGCAATGTGTGCATGATTGGAGTCGCTTAAAAATTGCTAGCGTTTGCATAGAGGGATTCGCTGAAAATCTGGAGCCTTGCTCGGTTGATCTTAGCCCCTCCCCATACCCTTGTCGTACCTACAATTGGTTGAGAGACAGCAATACACAGTTGACAGCTACACGCAATTCTTTCATCTGACAACCAAAATATTTTATTTCAAAATCCCTACATCACCATCATTAATTACCTATTTCTCATTTACTTACTTATAGGATATAAAAATAGATAAAGTACTATATGCTTTCATTGTAATACGAAATAGGTTAAAATTGATGGCGATGTAGGGGTTAGAAATAAAATATTTTGGCTGTCAGATGAAGGAATTACGTGTGGCTGTCAACTGTGTGTGTGTATTTCTGTATCTTACTAATGTGCAATAAGCATGAAGTTTTATTAAAGAATTCTATCAAACTATTTATGTAAATATAAATCACGTGATAGTAATGACAGATACAAGACTGTAATATTAAATGTCATGTGATTACAAGGCTACCGCATTACACTTACCCTATTGTAGATACGACAAGGGGGGTAGGTGGGGCTAAGATCAACCGAACAAATACCCTAGGACCTTAAATAAAATATTAAGTTAATCTTCTTATGCCTGAGGCATAGTTCATAGCACTGACTTAACTAAGCGATGGATAACTTTTTATCTCTACACTATATTGAACGAGATCGATGTTTTTTCCTACGGGAGGATGAGTATATTGTTAAGGCTTGCCAATAAAATCACAGAAGATACTTACTCTGATTACGGATCTGACTTGTCGTCTGATGAAGAACATATTATTGAGCGTCTTATAGCTAGTATTACTGATTCAGACGGCTCCAACGACACCAAAGGAACATTTTGCAGAGAAAAAAGTCATAAAAATGATCAAGAGAACTCAAGCCAAAATATTTTTTCCTCAGCCCCTCTTGGGGAAGAAACAGACTCGTTTTGCTACGCAGTTGAGGATGGAAATCGAGCACTCTGTTAGCTTTACCCTAGAATTTAAATGGGAGTAGTCTGACTGACGCTAAAGAGTCCAGCTAGATCTCCCAGGAAATGTTATAGACCTGATTCGAGTGTGTCACGCAAGTCTTTGCCTAAATCAGATGTAGAGTCAGATACTAGGTCACCTCTTCGCCGGTTCCGGTCGCGACCACGAAAGGGCTTGACTGTAACAGATTTAGTCACCCCAGCATGGTGCGAATTAAAATATTGGTATACATTATCGAAACATGGAGAACAGAGACAGACTATTGCAATGCAGCAAGGAACCCGTGTTCACGAAAAATTGGAGAACGAAGTTCATACATTTGTGCCAGTAAAAGTTCAAATTAAAGAAGATAAATTAGGCTTGAGGATATGGAATGTGATCCAAGGTTTACGAACTCTTCGAGAATGTGGCCGCACTCGAGAATTACAAGTCTGGGGTATAGTAGATGGACAAGTAGTTGGCGGGAAGATTGACGAACTATCCTATAAATGCCCCGAAGTAGATCTTAATGAACAGCAAAATTGTCCAGAATCAGATGAAATCCATAAAATCCCAAATACTGCTCCTGATCTTAGTTCAACTGCCAACGAAAATGTATCTCTGAAAGATCTAAAGGAATATTGCACAATCAAGAATCAAAAGGTCTACATATGTGACGTGAAAACACGTACCGTTCAAAGACTACCAAGCGAAATTGGCTTTAGGCCTACAAAATATCAACTCATGCTCTACCATAGATTTATATCCAATCTTGTAGCCGCAAATTTAGACATTCACTCATTAACTACACACTACAAACTTGATCCAGAGAGAACTTTCTCAGATACGTTTTTGGCACATGTCTGCAGTTTAGATGAGCCATCATTAGGAACTTGTCATCAAAATGAATGCTTATCAACTTTGGATAATGTTCAATCTCATAGTCAGGAGTCTTTACCTATATTACTTGCGAATAACAATCTTTCCTCTCTCTGGCACTTTATGTTGTCTGAATTTCAAAAGACCTTTCCAAGAGGGACGGATTCGCTTAGTAATCTTCTCAAAGCGGAGTTTCGCTCGAATAAACTCGGTGACATAATTGGTACAAAAACTTTTTTAATGAACGATGTTGATCTGACGGACTATTTGAATTATGGTATGCAGTGGTGGAAGGGTGAGCGTGCACCACAAGGAGTTCCTGCAAATGAAGTGTATAAATGCAAAAGCTGTGACTTTGTAGAAGCCTGTGAGTGGCGTTTACAAAAGGTTGAGGAAGATCGAACAAATTTTATCCTGAAGAGGGAAGCCTTAGGATTAAAATCCTGAATAAACTAGATCATCTAAAGAGATATTTGTAATATTAAATGGAGATATTTAAGAAATTTCTGATAAAGCTAAGGCATGCACCTTTATGTAGATGAACGGGTCGTTCATTAATTTAATAATAATAAAAGGGGACGATTAAACCGCCGGAAAGCTGTAGAGGAATTACTAAACTTATGTTATTAAGAGAGTAATGAATGGTCCCACCAATTAGATTTCTGTTGTGTACCATTCATTATGTACGGCTTGACAGCTTACTACAAATGTGCGTTCATTCGGACCACCCATCTCCAGAGAGAAATTTGGTGCGATGCTTGTACGGCCAAACGATGGCTCAATGTAACGGCTAGTCAACCGATTAATACCTGTAGCACACGCTTTCCAGCGCATGCTTCAACTATGTTATAGAAGATTCGAGAACCATAACTATGAAATATACTGGAAACCTCGTATTCATGTGGTAACAAAGCGACTAATCACAGAACAGGTCTGATGGGATGAATGCTCGAAAGTCGTGGATGGAGATACCTTTAATTCTAATATAAATATATATATAGATAGATAGATAGATTGTATTCGTAATCTTGTAGACCATAATTAGATAATAAATTACCATCATTTAACTAAAAGCCCATTGTTTTATCCAACATCGTTTTTATGAGCTTATTCCCTGAAACTCCCCATACGCTATTGGCTTTGCAGTTGGAATATCCATTATCAAAGGGTCTAGGTTTGTAAGCAAAACTTCGTTTCGGTTAAGGCTTAAGTCTATGTTATCACCCTCAATGAATTGGACTGCATCACTGAATATCCGTGCATCGTCAACTGCATCGAAACTTGTAAAATCATATTATTCATAGCCTTAGAGGTATTATGATTCCGGCCTGGCCCTCACTGCTCAAGCCCTAAATTAATCCAAGTTTCGAGGCTTAGGCGTACGCGATCTGAATACTGGATCAAAACATCAATAGTGAAATAATGTAATGTCACGATGATAATTCCATCCTCTATTTATGCAGATCATATTCTCGCTTCAGGGGTCTACACTTTCTAGCACCCGTCACTAATAATCTGGCGCCAAATTCGCTTAACCTTTCGGCCTGAGCATCACAGTAGTCATTTCATTTGCTAATCATTCATTCCATCACACAATCAGGTGATGATATTCTCGTCATTAGGAGTGTTTTCTATTCAGATAGATCCAGGATTTACTGAACATCATTCTCATTAATCCAAGAATCAAGGAGTTTTTTTTTTTAACACCTAAAATTCTTCATCTTCAAGCTTTTTATTTAAAATATATTTCATTTCGTGATAAACATGCGTAGATTCCTATCATAGTCTCATGATTACTACCTCATAACGTCTTTTTTTTTTTTTTCTTTCATAAAGTCCAAGAGATTCTGAATCTCATATAGTTGATATGATTGCTAATTCCTAGTATTTTGAGTAATTGACGGTTAAGATGATGGGAATCTAAGCCCCATTTTTTGGAACTTTATGAGGCTTACAGAATTAGGATTGCTTGTTGTCAATGAGGGATTGCTAAAAAAGGTATCAATAATACGGAAGGCTATCAGCACTGTCACGCTATACTTGGTTCTTCATTTTATTGCCAGTGCCTCCATCATGATTTGGCTATCCCCATCTTGGGATTTCATCTGCTTGGTGCTCGTTGTCTCTCATTAATTCGATGTGCCGTTCTAAGAAGGAATTAAATTTTTTTACGGTATTATCTTCTTGGTAGTTGAGCGAGGATCCTGCTGTTATGACTAACATGACGTCACATGACATGACGTAGACAATATAAAAGTGTTGTTTACTATACAAATACAATGATTATTCTCTAAGATAGAGTGGTGACAATTGGTAGCATTACCTACTTGAATCCTGACCAGGACTTTACCCAGCAGCAGGGTAAATTACAAATAACAATTCTCCACCCTAAAATGAAACAGTTTAATGCCGAATATCAAGTTGTCATTGCCGAATAGCAAAAACCCTTGAAATATCTCAAATTGATAATCTACCAACGTTAGAATTATGCAAGTAACATGTCCAACAGACGATCATAGACATATTCATCAAGATATAGAAGTCAGCTCACGGATTATGAATTGTGAAAGTGAAGGGAATTATTTATTCTGTACATTAAAAGGGCCTAAGAGACCAGGCATAATGTTTAGACTTTGACTTCAAAAAAGAAAGACTAGTAGGGAACAGACCCTTGAAGCGAGGTCATGAGTCCTCCTAACGTGGGGTTGAGAATCATCACCGTGGCGGTAGGGTTTATTAATTTTAATGAAGTTGCGGCAGCACATCAATGTGCAGAGTTTAAGCGAAATTGGCCGGCAGGCAGTTGGCTGATCGGACATGTGGTACTCCAACTTAGATCATAAAGCGGTGAGAAAGTGAACTACCAATTCAACAAATTTTTTTCATTAAGTAGCATAACGTACTAAGCTCGGACCCCCCACCCCACATTCGCCATGCCGATTTTGAAAAATCCCAAGTTAACTTCTCGTTATATTTTACAATTTACAGCCATAAAACTATTATAATTGCCTTTGACATTAAAATGATCCTAGCGAAACACTAATCATTGCTTCTGCATTTTTTTTAGCCTCTATTTCTTTTTCCCTCGATGCCATTAACATATTCATAGCCCTCTATTGAACCTAAGGTTGTTTTATTTGTTCGATCGAAGCAAAGCAAGTATTTGGATCAACTGATACTTTTTTTTTTTTTTTTTTTTTT
>QVIK01000130.1:6959-57626 GCA_003957845.1 Oidium heveae | reverse complement strand
TTTTTTTTTTTTTTTTTTTTTTTTTTTTTTTTTTTTTGCGTGGATTTGGTAAACAACTGTCTATTTGTATGTTCCAGCTCTTGGATTCTTTTTGCAGGTCGCGTGCTCGGTGAGCATTTGCCAATGCAACGGCCTTGCTAGTTTTGCCAACCAAACCAAACCTCCTCAGTTGCCTAAATTTTTTGGGATATCTAATTGCCTCTTTGATTTCCTTATTACAAATTGATGTACTGAAAGACGTCCTGGGCATCTCAGATCTCAAAATAGATTCGGGAAGCGTACATAGCCTCTCTTATGTCGTCTTTTGAGGTTTAAGTACTAGCGAAGAGTCTGGACGTTTTTGGGAATTCCAGGAAACGAGGCAAGCTGTATCCCAGCCACTACCTAGTATTCTAGGAGTGAGGGCCTCTATTCTGGCCTAATTATATGCGAAAATAAAGCGTTGCTTCTTTACATGCACTGCATCATCGAGATGTGATAGATCCGATAACAATTTAGTGATAACGGGCATTCAAGGACGAAATAACACCAAGATCTAGCGGTTGCAACACGTGAGAAGACTGAGGCAGTAGGAATACGAGATGAATGTTAATATTTTTTTATATTCCCCCATGAAGTCCACTGTTGTATGGCTACCGTGGCCATCTGAGAGGAGTAGACGAGCCCTGTCCACGTCTGGCTTCGTTGGGGCAAAAAGACGCTCGACAACATCCCTGAGTCATCTCATTATTTGTCCATCCGTTCTTTGATGTTGTAAATGTCCAATCTGGGATGTCGCCTCTAAACCAAGATAGCTGTGGGCTTATCCCTTTGATGAATAAAAGGCTTTGCGATCTTGCGAGTCGCATTGATTGCTTCAAGGACAGGCACTAATTCCTGATTTTCAGGTGATTTAACATATGCTTCTTCTTCTTAGAAGAGGCAAGAGCTATTGTATTGGAACAAACACTAAGTCTAAGCCCTTGCTCATCCATATTCCAGATTTCATCGGCCTGGATATTATATCGAGCCTAAACGTCTCTAAAAAGATTGTAGAATACTTCTGAAGCTGGCCTAGATGCGCCAGATACGCATGAAGTCTCAAGACATCGGCCAATAACAGAAGAGACTCGTGTATTCCTTTTTAAGAACTTAGGAATCCAGTATTTCCCCAATGGTATAGAGTCTATATTTGCACTGAGAGTTCGACTGGCCATATTTCGAGCCCTAGCATGAGAGGGAGTAAATTCTTTGGCATTCAGGTCCAGCATCCAATCAACAAGAAAGTTCTCTTTTTCAGGAAACAATATTTGCGATTGTTGAGAAATCCGTTGTGATGTTCCATCTGCAAGCCGATCACGTAATGTTGTTCATGGTATGCCATACACGACAGCAACTGACTTTGCTGATAAATTTGGAATCTCATTCAAATCTTGGATAGCTTTTAGGATAGATTTCTCACGTTGGGACATGATGAGCTCGATTTGGGTTGTGAATAGTAAAATATAATGATAGGATAACACAGAAATTGTTAAAATCTAGATGGCGGATGAGGGGGGGTCCGAGCTTAACTACTACGGTTCGTAATACTTCCAAAAAATATCCACGATGATTTTAGTGGTGAGGTATTCGCACAGTACTGGTATGGGAGCAAACCCCAGCCCCAGCAAAATGCTAAGTTGCAAAATTCACTTGAAATTTATGTACGGATCAACATTATTATCTTGCGCTAGCAGGTTCTAGTCGAGTGCACAAATATCCGCAGTGAACTCCGTCGGCAAAGAAACATAACTTCCAACTATCTCTGCTTATTAACCACATTGATACTTTCTGAATTCGTACAAAAGTTACTGCTCCAACAAGTGAAGCCTGTTTTCGACCTATCCAACTGGTAAGAAGTGAGTAAGTCATGCGTAGTACAGCTTTCTTCGTAAAGTGAAGCGCTTTTTTTTTTCTTTTTTCTGAAAATAAAAATTATATTCCGCTAGGAAAATATGGACACATCTACAAGTATCTGTCCTGGACTGGAGCCTGCTAGGGCTGGATAAAATGGCTATTTGTATATAACTCTTAGCGAGTTCTACAGTTGAACATGTTAAGCCCATCCCAAATACCAACAACTCTCAAAAGGAACCTTTTTTGCATCGTTAGAGGTTATCAAGGTGAAGATTTTTAGTGTTAATTAGATGCGCCATATTCAAAAAAAAAATCAAAAAAAATCCATCCTTTATTTCGTGAGTTAGCTTAATTATATGTCTCTGAAGAAAAGTCTAAGATTTGAAAATGGCACACTACCTACAACAGAGACAATCCCTCACCTAACTAACCACACAAAGGAGATCTTGGTTAGAGTGATTGCATTATGATCATTTAATTGAAAAAAAAAATAAAAAAAAATAAAAAAATTCGATTATCACACGTAATGTGGGAGATGAAATTCACATAGTTTTCCTGTTCTTGTCAAGTCATATCTAATGTTGCTGGATCAATTAGATCAACAGAAGAAAAAGAAGATTGATAATCTCCATAGCTAAATACATTGCCTATGTATCTTCCGACTACTCGAAGATTCTGTTCGCTCTTCTCTATACTGTTCCATTTTATTCTATATTATTCCCCAACCTCCCAATGTCTTTTACATTACAGTGCTGGTACAGCCAGTATATTTCCCTAGGGACTTTTGGGATTACAAGCTTGACGGCCTTCTTCTATCAACCGTGACCAAATCCTAGATAATTTAAAGACAAACAGTACTTATTTTTACTCTCATGATTTAAATTTTATATATCTGCAAAGCAATATTTATATAGAAGAGAAATCTTGATTAGAAGTAAAAAGAAAATAAAATATTGAGAGTGACTTCGCTCTCTCGTTCATGAAAATAGTATTACCTAAATAACAAAAGGAAATGTTTGAGTTTATTTATCAATTAAGGTTTTTTTTGTAAATTCTATTTTTCAATCTCTTGTTCCACATCTTTAAGCCCTCCTACATTTTCAATACCATGCCGAGTTTCGCGACGAATATCTATTACTTCGCTATTCCAGACGTTAGCATAGAGAGGGTAGATCCATGCTACGACGAAACCTGTCATAGGAACGATCATGGCTTGGTGAAAAGGTCTTTTGGATCCAATTTTCTGCATTTTTGTTGCGACAGCGCCAGCAATAGGCGGCAATACTGCTCCACCGCTAATTGCTGCCACAATTAAACTGCCTCCAATTTTGGTGTAGCGTCCGAGACCACGAAGACCCAATGAAAAGATAGTTGCAAAGCAGGCTGATTCAAAACAAATAGCCAGACATAGTAATATAATTGATATATTGTTATTTGTAAGTGCCGCGGCTAATGTGAAGACGAAGGTTAGGAATAGATATGCGGCAAGTACAAGCCGGGGCCGAAAAATTGGAAAAGTCATTAAACCTCCCGCAAGGAATCTATTGAAAGCATAAAGACCTTGTGCAGCTGCAAATATATTGGCTGGTAGCAGTAAATACGTCAGTCATTATATTGAAAAAGAAAAGAGAGACTAACAAGACGTTGATGGAGATTTCCCTGCTTCTTCACAAAAGTTCACAAAGTAATTTGCAACTGCTACTTGAGAGCCAACGTAGCAGAATTGGGACCAGACTGCTAGGAACAGGTTAGTTTGCTTCCAAAATGGTCCTGGATCATGATTGGCAATTTCGATTTCTGTAAGTACCTGAATTAGATTATCTCAGAAGTTTTAAGCTCGAAATTATGGGATATCTAACCTTGGATACCCATATCTTCATCAGTAACTTCAGGCATGGGAACAATCAAGAATAAAAATATGAGGAATGCTACAAAGCATGAAACGCTAAGATAGACCCATTGAACGTTCTTTAATCCTTCATTATCGTCTATTGTGTTGGCAAAAAAGACACGGCTAGCTAGTAAAGGTGCCACGAAACTCCCCACTGCTTGAACTGCTTGAGCAAGATTAAGCCGAATTTCAGAATAGCGAGGTGGCCCACAAATAGCCAGGAAAGGATCAGCAGCTGTTTCCAATGTAGACAATCCCATGCCAACTACAAACATGCTGCCACAGAATCCACCAAAAGAGTGCTTCATACCACTTGGCCACATACAGAGACAACCAATTGATAGGACAGCTAAGCCGCACATGAACGTTATGCGAAATCCAGAAGTTCGCAAGATCCAACCGGAGAAAGTAGGTGGGCATAGAAAATATGCGCCAAAGTAAGCGGCCGAAAGCCCTGATGACATCGATGGTGTTATGTGTAGAGACTTTTGAAAATGCGGATTCAAAACATCAAGGAGGCCGTAAGCAAAACCCCTGAGAGTAAGTTAAAACTTCCCATATCTAAACAAAACAGAAAATAAGAATGAAGCCAAAACTTGCCATAGAAAGAAGAGAGCAGTAACTAAAGGTAATTATGTTAGTTACAGTGAGAGTTCTTGCTAGATTTTGATATTGATGTATATGTCCATAATATGTACCTACCTAGAAAGCATGGTATAAGAGATTGCCTTAAAGTCAACTTGGCGGCAGAAGTGACAGTATTATTTGAGATAATGACATTTCTCTTAAAGATACCCATTGAAGCTTTTCGCTAGAGGATTTCATGGAAATTTTTGATAAATTGTAAATCGGAAAAATCAAGTGAATATGCGACGATACATAAAAATTAGTTGGTGCCAAAATTGAGCTTTTTCTTGTAAATTTTCTTATTTGACCAACTATGGTGCACAGTAAAATTACAAAGTTTCCCTCTGACGGATAGTAAAGACATATATGCAGAGATATGAACATCCCTTGCTGATATCTGGCTTGCTCTCAACGCAGTGTATCACGACAGGCACAGAAAATATGACATAGATAGCAATTGGATTTCAGACACCTTGTTTTATTAACCAGTACCTCACCCAGCTGCCAACGCCTGTCAGTTTCCATCTGCTACGAGGCTAAGTGCGAATGAACTGGGGACAACAGGAAGTAAGGGTCAAGAGACTTCATGGGCTTCCAGATTTTAAACGTCAGAACGAATGGGGACAGTGATGCTCAAGGGCATAGAGTTAGACCAATGCAATACTCAATTGGTCAGAACGAAATTAATACTGAACATTCGATTCGGTTCCTTCGAAAGAGTGAGTTTGACAGCGTCTTTGAAGCTTTTTTTTTTTTTTCATCCGATTTTAGGAAAATATTGATGTTGAGTTCCACAGTTACAAAACGGCTGCGCCTAGCGCTCACTGCATACTTCACTTAGACCGAGGATTTACGAGGGAGTCTCCTCATGCTGGCTGCTGTTGTGTATCTTCCACCAGGACCTTCGTTTAAAAACTGTGTTAACATGTCGCCAATTATCAAGGGGGCGGGAGCGGGGAAATCATATTGATTCCTTTTTTTTTTATGCAAGGGAGATTGCTGTCTAAGTTGGATTCAGACAAAAGAAAATTATGAATCTATGGGCGCGTAACTTTAATTAAGTGGGAGCCAAATACGCCTTTTATTTTGCAGTCTTAAATGACGTAAGAACATGCCAAATATGAAAAAAAGAAAAAAAAATTTGAAATGGTTCGGTGTCTATTGTCTCTCGTACAATCTATCTATCTTGATTTCCCTCGGGATGCTACAGGAGTTGCTTTTGCTTCCCTGTAAATCCGAATGCAGAGTAATTTTTACAATTGCGGTAAGCACACCGTTATGATCTATCTACTGCAAGCCCGGGACGGCCTAATCCTGAGATGTAAATGTTGTGGAATGTGAGTTAGCAATGAATTCTCATGGCTTCTGAAGAGATTGTGATAAATATAAACAACCTATAATACGCCTCAAATTTCCTCTAGGCTTAAATTGGCAGCCTCAAAATAATAGTCGCAGCCATGAGTAGTAAAGACTGGAGCTATACACTCAATGATGTTGTGCAATTATCTTCTAACACGAAGAATTAGTCCATGGAAATATTGGCGGGCTCCAATCCAAATTAGTTCTGAAATTGTTTTCCAAATATTATCTATAGAAGGGTTTTCCGCTACTTCCTTTCGACGTTACTTAACTGGACTCTCACAGGACAAAAATATCCTTATGAGTAATATACATGTATCATATAACTAATTTATTTCATATGGGCCCAGCAAGCTAATAAACTAATGTAAAATTTGCTCTCATAGTCAAAGTTTTTTATGGACTTTTAGTGCTGCACCACTGTAGCCACTATTTGTAAGCAAATCGGTTTGTATTCACTTCAATGAATATATTTATTTCATGACATTTAAATATCAAGAAGCTATTCTAGGCCGAAGTGAATAGCAGGGAATAGCAGGGAGAAGAGAATTGAAAAAAAAAAAAGAATCTAATTCAGAGAGTTTCAATAAAGCTTCTGGCCGAGTAACAATGACGGTACGGTACGGAAAGTATGTGATGTTTCAAACAAAAACAAAATTAACTGAGGTCAAGAGACAAATCGTAGACAATGTTTCTATAGGGAAGCTGTATGATATTAATGGAAGAGCCTCATTATCATATCGCAAGAGTGATGAAATAAGACTGAGCGAGTTATTGATTCAAATCACAGTCAAGAATGAAAGGATCCATGGTGTTGATTCAGGAGCTAAATCTCGGCACATTAATTTTGCTATCAACACATGTATAGTGTATTGATGTGAAACACTTGAATCATACAAATCAACGAATGGGAAGATGAGAAATGCATCTCTTCGATCACAATCAGGCCCTCCCCTGTTATAACGATTGATTCGAAACAACGCTATAAGCAGCACCTCACCACCACATACATTCTGTCCTAATTGTCCTTGGTGGCGCAAACCCAAGATCCCAATCACGTCATCTATTCCCTATCAAATACTAATCACTTTCAAACGTATGAACTAAAGCACGAGAAAAAATGCGTCTCTGACCATATTAGAATGGAATCTCATAAAAATAACATAATACTAAGTAGAGCTGCATACGATAAACGGTCTTGGCAAAATTTTGAGAAAAAGAAAAGTGGCTCTTCTCTTTGTGGAATAGTTATAAATGTCGTATAGTCAGGATACCAATATAGATCGTTAAGCGTTATTTGAACTCGCTCCTACTCTTACTATATCTTTATCCATGCCAGAATCTTGCTTGTTTGTTTAGCTGAGCTTTCTGCAGTATGACTACATGCTGAGAGAGTATAGTCAGCCCTCCGATAACTTAGTCTATCGTTTCGGGCTAGAAAGCTAAGTTATCCGAGGATCTAAGTTGTGTGAATTGCCCCACAATTACGTTTCTATAGCAACAACCGTATATCTACATCCATTCCCCCCCAAAAAACCCATGCAGCATTTGAAAGATGACGTAGAGTTAATTGAGCTGAGTCGAGGCTTCAAGATACTATTAGCTGGCTAGTAGTCCAAAATGCAATATCAATAGCAGATTTTTCTCAATCCAGCAGAAGAACACCAAGGAGCAACCGTGGAAATGAACGATGGCCAAACAATTCAAATGGGACAACAGCCCGCTGAAGGAATTGAAGAGGTAGTTGACATAACAAATCATGAAACTAGCAGAGTAGAAAGGCTCAAATCACTGCGCACAGTGGTTTCTCTTCTTGATGGCCCCAAGGAGAAAGATATGAATTTCTCTGTAGACACATTGAACGCAACCAGCACGAAGTTGGATGCACTTCTAGTTCTCAAATTACTCTAGAGAGATGATCCACGTAATTCAAATTCCAAAAAAACCCTTTCTTTGGAAAACTTTGTTTTCAGCAAGTTTAGCTAAGTTCTAGATTATTAGTACTGAACCAAGTCGATTCGGCCAAAGTTACTAAGGTATACGAGGATCTAAGTCATTAGAGGGTTGACAATACTTGTCAAGATACG
The DNA here is from genome assembly GCA_003957845.1 of Oidium heveae. Taxonomy (NCBI): domain Eukaryota; kingdom Fungi; phylum Ascomycota; class Leotiomycetes; order Helotiales; family Erysiphaceae; genus Oidium; species Oidium heveae. The sequence goes on along the minus strand of QVIK01000130.1, from coordinate 49,787 downwards.
TTTACTAGATTGCCTGATCCCTAATTCTAAGCCCACTTCCTGTACCCGAAGCCGGAGCCAATTATTTGGCCAGTGAACCTACGTTGTCAGCTCTTGTAATGTTTGTCATTCCTGAATTCTCCATTCTTTAAAATTAATAGCTAATTTTACTGAGATAGGGATATCGAACAATGTACCGTAAAATCTTTAAGAAATTGGAAAGAAGTTGTATGTACAAGCAGCGAAAATCATTCGTCATTCATGAGCATTGTTCCGATCAGAACATAGAAATCTGTCTTTAAGGTAGATTTACTATAGTGGTGTTTTTACCTATCTAGTTCCACCCCCTCTTTTTTTTAAAAAAAAGATTTAGTAATACGAAATGGCATCCGATTTTCAAGCCCAACTCATCACCGTAATTTAGCAAAGTTGGCCTAACTTAGCCGCTGCTATTATAGGGCATCAATTCCATGATGACTCAAATCCAATATAACTACTGATCTCTATTGCCTCAATTACTGACACCCCAGAAAAAAGATTTTCAGTAGTTAGCCCGTTGCTTTAATATTAAATTTGGCGAATTGAAAGCGCAGTTAGAATCTTTTAGTAATATGATTTTTAAGCCTGTGCTAGACCTGGCATTTTTTCGAGGGTCGATTACAGAGTTCAAAAAAGCAGTCAGTCTTGCTCAATGAGAAATGTGACATTTAAAAGTGGCCACCAACCAATAAAGAATTGCTCTAGAGCGCCATCATGTGAAGACTATAGCTCGAATATCCACCCATAGATCTTGTACATGGCTACAGCTATGTGCAGAAGTTGCGGCTGTCTACATCGCCCAGAGACTCACAGATGTCTTGCTTGTCCAACTTGTGCAGGAGCACCTACAAAGAAGCAAATGAAAACATACCGTCAAGGATGGGAAAGAGAGTACCAAGCTATATTTTGTACCAATACTAGCTTAGAATCTACGGCTCTTGCCGAAAATAAGAACATAGATCTAGCAAATAGTCAAGTCTCCGATGTCAATAATATTGACAACATTCCAGCGTCCCCTGTCAACATTCCGAAAGTTAACGCAGTGTGACTGCGAAGGGCAACTAATATACTAAAATAATGTCGATCCCCTCCAGGATGTACTAAACTTCATTTCAGTAAACGTGGGAAAGGCGGGATCTTCGCAAGACATCGAATTAGCTCACGCTTGTGAACTTAGAATAGATATTTTATGGATACAAAAGCCGTCGTGGCTCAACTCTACCAAGAATCATCTAAATTACGATTTACACCTTCTAATTGGTGGCGAAAATATTCGGCCTCGGGCAGCTACATACAATTGAAAAGATGCTAACAAAATTACTTTATCCCAAAAACTCCCATTCTCCCCAACGGTAGCTATTGCTAGGTAGAAGTGAATGGTGTTATATTCCTGAATGTCTATAAAGCCTCACATGACCCCTCTCATAGGTAACCACTATATAATTGGATGCCTACACCTAGAATAGTGGCTATTGGTGATTTTAACTGGGTTTACTAGGCCTGGTATCTTAGAGTCAGCAGCTATAATGGTCGATGGGAGGAAGTGGAATAATGGGCTGAGAAGTACCATTTTTTCTTATCATAGAAGAACTAACACATCAGGTCGGAAATACACTAGATTTGGCGTGGACGAGAAGATGGCTTGGGTCAGCACACATGTAGCACGGTTGTGTTTCAAGACTCGGGTTCGGGTGCAGATGCGGGACTCGGCAAATTTTGAAAAAAGTAGATGCGGGTGCGGAAGGGCCTTAGATAAAAACACAACACTCAGCCCCTCACAATCCGAGAAATATTTACAGGTTTTTACACTATGAGCCCGAATCAACAAAAATCACAAGTAATCAGTAGTCAAGCACAAAAATCCTCAGTCTCACAAATATTTTTCTAAGCAATCTGAAAGAGAAATTGTAAACAACGAGGACAAAAGATTCAAGAAAAAAGTAGAGAAATGAGGGGCGGAGCAGTGGGCTGACCTGAGCCGCGTCGGCCCCAAGGCCGGATCTGTGCCACATAGGTCAGCACTGAAGAGTACATGACCAGCGACTACCTCTCATTATGCAGCTTTATGCCCTATCTAAAGGAGTCAACAAAGACTTTGTCAACTTAAACCTGAATACTCCGAATATCAGAGACGAATTTATCATATTTCGTTCGGTTAGCATCACAATGGCTGTCCTCGCTCACTCCTTTGAATTTACTACAGGAAACGGAATTTTCGCTCGGAAATTATGCTAGGATTTCGAATATGCGTTGAAAGCTGTTGGTAAGTATCCTAATGAGAAAAATGAAAGTAGTACATGGTGGTGAAATCCAGAATACAAATCTGCTCAATTGAACTACTGAGAGGCGGTAGATGAATCCAAGCGCTGGGCATGGGCAGAGACTTCTGTGACACTTGATATATAAAGGTTTTTGATGCAACTTTGCATAGAAGATTAATATGGCGGATGCATGCCTCAGAATGGCCTAAGTCCATTTTTCAATGGACTTAGGCATTTCTTGAGAGCTCTAGCGCTTAGGTTCGCTTTCAAGGAGGAGTAAAATATCCTAAAAAAGCTAGTATGCGGGATACCATAAGGATCACTTATCTCTGCCCTTTTGTTCTTAATTTATATTGCAGAACCAATGAGAAGTGGAAAATTTATTACATGATTCAGCTATGCTGATGAAGTCAGTAACCTAGGCTTTGGACGAACAGATACAAATTCTGTGGCTGCAGCTCTAAGAGAAGTAGATGACCTAACGAATGGGACACATCAAAATGCAGTTTAATTTAATGCTGGAAAGTTGGAGGTAGTTTAGCTCCCTAAACAAAAGAAAGAAGGATCCTGTTAGAGTTATGGTGAATAGAAATATGATTCAACTGGCCAAGCATATTCGTTGGTTAGGGGTTTATCTTGATCCTTATGTTGACACATGATGTATGCTAAGCTGGCTCAACATATGCGCTAGCTAAATTCCGTCAAGAGAGGATCTGCTCCAAAAGCCTTGATTACTGCGGTAGATTCGTGCTTAGTTCCTGCAGCAATACATAGAGCTGAAATGTGGTGGCCGGGCTTAACTAGACCAAAAACAAGCACAGTAGTAAGACCCTCCACTTTGTTTCACTGTGCGTTGATTGGTAAAGTCTTACACATGGTCTTAAGAGCTGCTTTGCCAGTGTAGAGAACTATGCCAAATGTAGTTCTACATATGGAAGGGGGCATTCCCCCAACTTATTTACTTCTAGAAGGGTATCGCTTACGTCTTGCTGCTCGCCTAGATTATCTCGATAACCATTATCCTCTTAGAATTAGAGCTATTATGTATCCTAATACGGGCACCTTAAAATGTAAAGTAAAGTCGAGACTATCTAAGAGACCTAAAGATCAGATGTCTCGAATCCAACGTGCTTTTCGTCAGCTTCCTCCAGCTGAACTTGCAGAGCCACTACGTGTTCCAGTATACTCACCAATGCTTGGAACAAAGGTAGAGGGGATACACGAATTTCAAAAATAGTTCAAACCATTAAACTCAACAGATTTCTGCATATATTCTGATGTATCATCGGAGGGCCCCGGCCTTTCATCTTGGGGGGTACGTGCTTCAACGTAGGGGGATAACTTTTCAAAAAGAAAATGGCATACGGCATGGGGGAGAAGTAAACGACGCAGAGATATTTGGTGCCACTGTAGCACTTAAAGCCGCCCTATCCGTGAGAAACAATGGCGAGAAGATCTTCGTACTTCTGGATAACCAAGACGCGGTGTTAGCTCTATAACCTGGAAAATCACAATCCAGTGTCTGGCTAACAAATCTATTTTCTAATTAAGCCAAAAAGGTGAACGCAGAGCTCAGATGAGTGTCAGGACACTCGAAAATTAGAGGCAATGCCGAAGCAGATGCGGAAGCAGATGTAGAAGCGGAAGCACAAGCTGTTCTAAAAACTCTTCCTGACAAACTCAGCCCAGTTGTATTACCTTAGCTTACCTACGCTGACATATGAAGCAGCACCGGCAACTACTTGTTCGAAAAAAGCGGTTTGAAATTTGGCCTTGAAGATATCAAGACCTAGACTTAAAAATGCGCCGGAGAAAGTTATTCGACCTAGGACTTTCTCGGCGGCTTCTTCAGAAACTAATAATAGCCAGAACTGTTGAGAATTGTAGCAGATCAGTTCTGTTTCTAGTAAGTATATATCGCGTCGGACCAATGTAATTCCGTTCACTTTATAATGTTCCATGAATATGAAATATAGATTTATAACTCTTCCTAAAACAATTACAAAATACTAATATATTCCGCTATTAGACTTAATTAGCTTTAATAGGTTATGCGCTCGGTTCCGCAAAATTGCGTTCCGTGATACAGTAGTTGTTGACTATCCTTTGATCTTAGCAGTACATTTTGAATTGCAAAGTTAGATAGTTCTACCAGACTCCTAGTTAGAGGGGAGCAGTTAACATTCAATAAAATACATATAAAACTTATTGCCATTATAATGGATATACAATACACATATCAAGACTCACTTCGAAGACCCGTTTCGGTACTTTGCGGAGATGATTGTAGGTCGTGGTTCAAAGAATTTAGGCATTGGATGATAGGAGAAAACTTTTTTTTCAGTTGAGAAGTCTTTAGTTGAACTTGCGGCACTAGATCCGAAAGTGCAAATAATCGATCCCAAAGGAAAAGGAAAAGATGTACCGACGCATGGGTATGCGGCAATGAAAGACGAGCTTGAAAAGGTTGTACCCAGAGATCTTGACGAATTTAAAAAGCAAAAGTGGGAGTCAGTAAATGCAAAAGTCTTGTTTATGATAAGTAAATACATTGATCAATTCGATAGAGAGCACGTCGGAACTTTTGACACAGCGAAAGACCAATGGGACTCGCTTTATCAAAAATATAACAGAGTAATTGCTATGTCCAAAAGAGAAGACTTGAAGGAGAATACAAGCTTCAAATTTGGGTTTTTAGACGATCAACCATCTGAAATGAGCATATCTTCTGCATGGTCACACCTTGTGTCCACTAGGAGAAAAATATATGACGCCAACTCTTAAATGGGTGCGATTTTCTCAAAGGAAGTTCTCCTTGACTATTTAATTAGCTGACTTTCACCGGCCTTCAATACCATTCTTCAGACACTAGATGCAAACCCCAACCAAGATGTATATGAAAAACTAGAAATCCTGGAAAGAAACTAGAAAAGATTTAATTTAAGTGCTCAAGTTGATGTAGCTCAACATACTTTTACAAACAACCGAGCACCAGGTCCACCTCGAAACCGACAAAGAGGAAAAATCTCTCGCACGAAAGTGCTATGCCATTTCTGTGAGCAGGAACACTATAAAAACAAGTGCGAGCTAAGTAAGCTGATGATGGCAATGGTTTCTGATTTTCAGCGATCAAAAGCCAGAGAGCAAAATAAAAGTCGCTCAAATAAACGTCACTTAGCTAAAGATAATGCTCTTGCAGCCGATGACCAGATTGAAGACAGCAATTCTGCGTCAGATGATTCACAGAACTCAGTGGATGATGATGATGATGATGATCAAGAGGTAGATTCTTGTCACTTTTCAAATGGTGCATCTCATTCCAGTAAGATACCCGAATCTGACTGGTGCTCTGATTCTGGTTGCACCACACACATGACTGACAACCTTTCCTTGTTTAGGGGCCCTATGATCAAAGTCAAACGGCGAGCCATCAAGGTTGGGGGAGGGAACTTATATTCAGACCAGATGGGCACAGTTGAGATGAAAGTGGCTGGCAAATCTCTGTATTTAAATAATGTCCTTTTTGTCCCAGGGCTAGGCCTAAATCTATTGTCAAGCCGTAAACTTTGTGCGGAATGGAATTGCCTCGGTATATTTAATGACAAATCTATGTGGTTTACTAATCGTGAGAACGAATTGATTATCCAAGCAGATGTAAAAAATGGACTTTATTTTGTCTCCCGTATCATGCCTCACCTCCAAGGCTTAAAGGAAATTGCTCTCTAATTTGTGACTCAACTTTTCCGAAGTCAGAAAACAATCCAATTTCATTGGCGGAGTCTTGCTGTCATATGGCTCTTAGTACAGAAGACGAAGCTCAGGAAAATGAATCCCTGATAGGAGGTCAGAAACTAGAATTATCACGACGTGAAAAATCCGACTATTATAACCTCATGCATAGACGCTTTGGTCACATGGGTGTGAATCAGCTTAGGAACTTGCATAAAGTTACAAAACTTAATAGACCCATTACTATACCTCTAGATAAGGAAATTTGTAGAGTATGTAAACTTACCAAACTAAGGAATAGAACAAATAAGACTCTTAGTCCCTGGAAAGAGTTTATTTTGGCACTGATATCTATTGACATCGCTGGGCTATTCTTGCCTTCTATAAGAGGTAACACTTGGTTCTGTGAAGTAATTGACAACTCAACCCACAAAGTGTGGACTCTACTCGGTAAAACAAAATCTGAATTAATGGCTGAATTGGAAACATGGAAAAATGAAGAAGAACTTGCCACTGGTTTGAAAGTAATGGCAGTTAGGTCTGATAATGCTGCAGAAATACGACAAAAGCTTGATGAATAATCTCGAAAAGGTGTACTACACGAACTTACAATCTCGTATGAAGGGTCACATCAAAATGGTATAGCCGAAAGAAATATCCAACAAGTTGAATCAGGAATTAGATCTTCCTTGAAGGATGCAAACTTGCCACTTGAATTCTGGGATTGGGCAGCTGAGCACAGCACTTATGTATGGAATATCATGCCACATGGTCCTGTAATTGATGGTATTAGACTAACACCAAAAGAAGCTTACGAGGGAACTATTCCCGACATTAATCATGTTAGGCTTTTCGGTTGTGTCTGCTACTCCTATATTAGCCCTAAGTCCTGGCCTGCAGGTACAAAAAGTAAAAAGCTTCTCGACAGAGGTAGAGAATGTGTATTTGTTGGTCATAATGAAAAAACAACAAATCAGTACTGGGTATATGCTCCAGACCTTGGAAGAGCAGAACTAGCTAAGACCGTTGACTTTGATGAAAAAAGAAAAGGAGGTGACTTAGATTTAAAAATCAGACAGTCTAAAGGAGTCATTTCTCAAGGTTTACCTTCGGAAAACTTCACTTCTAGCGCCCCGCCGACTAGAAATGCTGTTGGACGACCTAGAAAGTCATTAGACCCCTCATTTAAGACTATGCTTCTTCCACTTTCGAACATTGTTAATACTCATACTTCAGTTGAAAAATTGAATTTCGAGCCTTCGGCTAGTACTAGTAATAAAGTCTCCGACGAAAACATGGAATGTGATCCCCCTATTGATATCGATAAAGGTATCCCACTTAAAAATAAGTTCGTTGTTTAGACAAAGGCTACTCCAGAAAGACATATGATAGAGCATGACGATAAAATTCATACTGTAAACCTACTGACGTCTCCAAACAATAAACCCAAAAATCTAGCCGTGAACCAAATTTATCGCAGTTGCCAAAATTAGAGGATAAACGTACGAGACGCTCTGAAAGAACAAGAAAAAAAATGAAGTCGAGTGTAAATCTAAGTCAAGCAAAAAGGGTCCAGCAGAGCAATATAGAAAATATGAAAACGTCTCGATATCTGACTCAGACCCTGCCGCTAAAATAACAGACGAAGACTTTAAAGCTCCAAAGCCTGAATCAAAAGAACCTTTACTACAGGTTGAACATGAAAATCTAGACAAACTACATGCTCATACGCCAAAAGATATCCTACAAGATCAGCCCCTACCTGCAAAATGTCATGATCTGCAATCGAGCCAATTTCAGAATCAAGACACCATACCATACATATCCGAAACTCAATCACCACTAGAAGTTACTCCAAATGCAAAATAGTCTCTCATTCAATCATCAGTAGTATCTCTAGCCACACCATACGCTTCTCCAAACTTAATATCGAGTGCTCCCGAGTTGTCTATCTCTATTGAACTTTCAAAATTAAAGAGAAAATTTGTAGATAGTAATTCTGAAAACTTTCGCGTAGAAAAAAGACTCAAAGCATTTATTGCCAATCTTCTTTCCGAGCTAAATACTGGACTAGTATCAGACGAAATAGAAGCTGCTATGATTGTGGGAGAATATCTTGATATACCCATCCCTAAGATATATAAAGAGGCATTTAATGATCTTGTACATGGCGAAGAATGAAAAGCAGCAATTACAGAAGAGATCAATTCCCTACAGGCAAACGACACATGGATAGAAGTAATAACCCCAAAGAATGTGAATTTAATCTCAACTTAATGAGGTTTCACCTTAAAGACACATCCTGATGGAACTCTTGAGCGATATAAGGCCCGCCTTGTCGCAAGAGGGTTCTCACAAGTATATGGAGAAGACTTCACAGAAACCTTTGCACCCATTGTCCGTATGGATACCCTTAGGGTATTTCTCGCCACGGTTGCTGCAGAGAACTTAGAATGTAGATAGTACGATATTAAAATTGCTTTCACTGAGGCTACTCTTAAAGAACATATTTATTTGTCGGCTCCAGCAGGTGTACCCGTCAAAGATGGCTATTATCTACGTGCGTTGAAAAGCCTGTACGGTCTGAAACAAGCTGTACGAGACTGGAATACTGTGTACTCTGATTATCTTCGAGAACTAGGATTCATGCAAAGTCGAGCAGACCCCTGCCATTTTACACACCATAAAGCTATTCTTCTACTCGTTTATGTCGATGATAGAGCGGCTGCATCACAAAGTTGTTCTGATCTGGACTGATTCTATGCCCAACTTATAAAACGATTTAAAACCAAGAATTTGGGGGAGATCTCTAAGATTTTAGGAATGAGAGATACTCGAAATCGTATGACAGGAGAATTATTTTTAAATCAAGAACAGTACCTAGAGAAAGTTCTTAACGGAATGAGCTTTACCATTAAAATCAAGTTCTACTGCGAAACCTAAACTAATCCCTATGTCTGGAAAGTATGAAAAACTAGAAAAATCACGCCCTGAAGATGCTAGAACCAACCGGACAGAATATCAACAGAAGATTGGAAGCTTGATGTTCGTTGCTATATGTACAAGACCTGATATAGCGTTTCATATTGGAAGATTGAGTCAGCAACTACAGGATCCTGTAGAACGTCATAGTAGTGGAGTCAAGGAGATTGGGCGATACTTGCGTACAACTATCAGCCAAACTATTAGATATGGACCTGCTAAGCAAACTAAACTAGATGGTCAAAATACAGACACATCTTCATGTCTCAAACTTTACTCTGATACAGACTGGGCTAACATGATAGGGAGAAAAAGCATTTCGGGTCATGTTGCACTACTCTATGGAGGACCTGTATCATGGGGGAGTAAGAGATAGAGATCAGTAGCAACATCTAGCACCGAGTCAGATTACATCGGTATGGCAACGTGTTGTAAGCAGGGGAAATGGCTTGCCCAAGTTCTCAGGGATATGGGATTTCCTCAATATATTGGAAAAGATGAGAAACTCGTTGATATGAGAGCAGATAATCAAGGAGCCATAGCATTGGTCACAAACCCTCACCTTCACGAAAGGTCTAAACACATTGATATATCTTATCATTTTATCCGAGATCTTGAAAGAAAACGGTACTTATCTATAAAATATGAACCTACCAGCCAGATGGTAGCAGACGGATTTACAAAACCGCTAGAAAGGACACTTTTCCAAAGATTCAAGTATATGATGGGATTGGAGATTAAGTAGGAGATTGGTAACCAGTAAGAGATTGAGAATCAGTAGGAGTCTAAGATACATTCTTGATGTAAGATTTCCTGTAACTGCGAGATCTGAGTAAGAGTGTTGAGAATTAAAGCAGATCACTTCTGTTTCTAGTAAGTATATATCGCGTCGGACCAATGTAATTCCGTTCATTGTATAATGTTCCATGGATATGAAATGTAGATACATAACTCTTTCCAACAATTACAAAATACTAGTATATTCCGCTATTAGACTCAATGAGCTTTAATAAAAACAGGCCAAAATGACTGTGCGACCTATCATCGCTGCTTAAAAAATTATGATGCCGATCTTAAGTGCTTCTGTGGAAAAGAGACTACTTCTACTCATTTTATCCGTTGTTAACTGAATGTCAGGATTTGGTTCTCAATTCCTGCAACTTAGTAAGCAAATATCACGTGACATTCAAAATTGAGTATACGACGATCATTATGTTATCTTGTTACCCTAGTTACTGTATTTACATCAGGAACACTTTGTCTCCTTTCCATTTGGGTTTGGTTCTACGGTGATCATTATGTACATATTTAGGCTCTGCCCACTCTTTCGGAATGATGCAAAAGTAACGGCAGATGCAATGGAAAACGGGCGTATATTAGAATCATCATTGCTTCGATGTCAAGTGACTTCCCGCCTACCTTTAGTCTCCTTTGCTTCATGTCGAGTAACAAGTTCAAATTTGGATAGATCACGTCCTGTAGATGGATTTTCCTCACTCAAGGCTCCTCCCAACATACCGCATGGTCTACTCCTCGTGGAAACTACTCCTAGGCTCAGAATATTGACATTACTTCTATTACCATAGTCATCTTTGTTGGTATTGCTAGTGTTTTTGTCACTTTTAAATCACTAATGGATATGGATGTCGGAGTTTTTTTAGATAGCTCTTCGCCTTACAACACTCGAATATCATATCGAAGCAAAGGAAGCCATATACAGAACTTACAATATAAGCCTAATGATATACTAATTGACTTCTGGGCTTGATGTTAACTTTTGGGTCTCCGTTACAAGTTTCTGGAATGCAAAATTATGAATATGACCATTAAGAGGTTGTAAAAGAGGGACTTTAGTATTGTGGCGAACTCTTTGCTGATCTCGTGCCTGCCGGTCTACAATCAATGATTGCTGAGAGGTCCAGAATAGGAGTAGTCTTTTGTAAACACCATTCAAATCATGATTGGAGCGACGAAGATAAATCTTGAATACTGCTTGGTAGCGTTCGATAATAGAGGTGACTGTATAGCCCAAGTTGAGTTGCTGGTCAGCCCAGAAACGCTCTAGCTCTTCTTTCCATACTAGCCATGTATTATTGACATAAGAAGATGCTTCTTTTGATGCTATTTTTCTTGGCTCAGTGGCCAATGATTACATGAATCTCCAGATGATGCTGCAAGAACATCATTCCACTATTTTATTAATTCAACGAACTTAGTACTACGTACATACTTTGTTCATTTTTGAAGTTGTGGTGTGAACTACCTCCTCCGCCTTCGCAAGTAACTTCATAAAAATGGACATGCTATCGATAGAGCAGGTTTGGTATATATATGAAAAGTACCTCTTTAATGCGCTTATTAGGGCTAGTTCTCTGTCAGTAACAATTAATGATGGCATATTTATGGACTCTATTGCTGTTATCTGGATGACTTGTTCGAGAATCTAACTACAGTCTGATTCTTTCTCTCTAGAAAGAAAAACTAGACCTCTAACTTCCTGTTATGCCACATGTATTGAGTAATAGCATGTTAAAGCGATTAGTTTAATACATGAAATCCATGAATACGTCAGGCTTTGTATTTCATAATTTTACGGTCTTAGTATGGAGATACATCAGTCTTGTAGGTGTACTTCTATCTGCAGCTATTACATATCGAGGATTAAATCTATTTATTTGAAGCGTAGAATGAGTACAAGTCACCTAAGTGCTTTCTACCTATCGGTCAAGGCCCTGGCACACTCATAAATAACATATACCATTACATCACAAACTTCGATATTTGTCTATCCGTAAAAGAACTATTACATACTTTCACCACAGTAATCTTCCATGTAAATTTATTCATTGCCTGAATTTGCTAGGAAATAGTTTCTTCAGGTTAAGCGTTAAGTGGCATACGACGCCGAACAATTCTTACAGTTAGATCCACACTAGCAATTATCGTAACAATGTGTGTAGCCAGGCTTCTGTTAGCTTGTCCTGTCATAAATTTCCGCCAATCAAAAAGTATATGTATCAGAGTTACCGGGGTAAAAACAAGGGGGGGTATGGGACAGATAAAAATTTCCTAAATAAGCAGTCAGTCATGTGTGTGTAGTCACCCATGCCATGTGATGTTACTTGTATTGAAAGCATTGTGACTAAAAGCAGTAATGAGGAAAATTTAATTGTCACTGGGCGAACAGTGCAGGTTCTCATCATAAGAGGATCAAGTGTATTTCCGAGAATGAGATTTTGGCGCTACAACAGCATGCTCGAAGCAAATATAAACAATGGCGAACGCGGAAATCTTTACACTTATGGTCACTTCTAAAAAAACTCTATCCATTTTTGGTTTGATGAAAAATCAAAATGTAATGATGAATGCGCCATTATTAATACTATGCCATATCCTTAAAAGTAAGTTGGTCTCTAAATGGGAGTAACTATCCTGGATTTTAACAAAAACACTAGAAAATTGTTAAGAGAATCTTAATATTTAAGCTTGGCTATGTCTCGTGGCGTCTTGTCCACCTAATGTCTTCTAACCTAAATCAGTGGTTGACAGTATGTGGTCAACGACAGTGCGCATTCAATACCTACTGAAGTATATCATTACTAAACTATTGATCTATGTACAGTGAAACTAAACTTTCAGCTTCCTTGGATAATAGCTGGGTGCTATGAATAACCACCTAGGATACCTAAAATCTCCCATTGCCAATCATTCTCACTAAAGTACTGCGTCTTTTATAGAAATAGCTCCAGAACTCGAAAATTTGGCTAAGTTTCCCTTCGTCATGATAATTGTGAGGCGTAAAGAAAAGGTTTTTTCCCTTCATTATTCCCTCACACCAGAGAGTAAGAAGTAGAATCCAACATCGACCAAATACCTAGGGCGATTAGCCAACTTTATGAAAAGTATGATAGCTAGATGTTATACTCTAAAATGAAGCTCAAGTTATTAGCGGTTTTCTTAGAAAGTATGTTAATATAACGCAACATCTTAAATGGATCACAGCTAATTATGAGATACAAATAATTCTATAGAACTTTTGATTGAGAAGTCGATACTAAAGCCATGATTTGAATTCACAATCAAACCAGAGTAATGCCTGATTCTATTTCAATGGCACGTATATTCAAACGTTGGCTCTCTTCCAAGCAGTAGTGGCTGAATAGTATTTTGCATTATAAATCGCTAACAGGTGTTCTAATGTAGTTTATGAAATAGCTTGTGAGTCAAGCACTCTTCGTGGTACATGTATAGATTTTGATCATGAACGTAACAAACAATTTTGGGACTCCTATCTTGACGGCCTCGATAAGGTAGATTCCGCACCACGCCTAGTAAACTAAACGCCAGATGTAAAATGTTAGATGCCAATACATTTTATTTGAGCTTTGGTAAATTGAGGGAAGGATTAGGAGTAATTCCCCTGCAATTCGCCTTCACGTTCTATCACAATCAAAAAAGAAAATCATAGGTCTCCATTCGAGTCCATAACTTACCAAGATGTTTTCTCTATCACATCATAACTCACGAGATCTGTTTAGTTACAAGCTGTCTCGATACTGTGTTCTTGGCGATGTTTCGAATTTTTCCTAGCATTATGCGCTCATGGCACATCAAGGAAGATTATAGGGCATGGGTTATGAATATAAAATCAGAATTTTAATTAAAAGATAGGAACAAAAAATGGCACAATCTAGGTCATGACATCATGAACGGGCGAAGTATTGTTGTCGTTGTTATTAACATGAACAGATGACGTCCACGACTTCAACTTATGTTCTCGCGTGGAAGAAAAGAGACCTCAATCCACGGAACGTAATCCACCTAGATTTTGGAAAGTCCTGGTAGATCTTAATGGTTTACAGTGACTTCGAGCTCAGTATTGGTCAACAAGATTTTTTAACACACTATTGAATTGATTTGCATTGACGCGTCTCAATTACTTTTTTCTCGAAAAATTCAAACACGCATCGATATTTTAGTGATACCTATTTGATTTTTTAGATCGCGTGCCATCGATAATCTACTGTGGCTATCTTGTTCGCTTACATAAAAACATTTACGACAGGAAACACATGCGGTTTATAGGATTGACTGTTAGAAACATCGGTATTCCTAGGATGCTCTATCTAAATGCCCCCTTTGCTTAGCGAAGGTAAATGAATAAAGCGGAAGGATTCTCACTATCTGCGCTCGCCCCCGAACATTCGATAATCAGGTCAGAATTAGATTCAGGGGCTCACTGGGTCCGTTTTTTCACTCCATTGTAACATATCGTCATACATCAGCCGTTGCATTTTTTACATTAAAGAAGATTGACACGGGCTTACTTTGTATGATTGGAGAAACACTAGAATTTTATTGGATTCTAGATGAGAAGTTTAAATATTTCAAAAATAAGATGACGGGTGTGGCAACTGGCTTTTGAACAATAAAAAAATGTCGATGTAAAAAAAGACCCCACTTCACGGATGGAGTGTACGAGAGAGTCCTGGAAATTTCATCCAGGAGTTTCCGATATCTCCCAGAGATCTCCGAACTAATCTTGAAATAGAAGTTCCCCACTATCTATATCCCGAACTTGGGCCGAGGAGCAATAGCCAAAATCCCATCCCATTACCCACTTACCTCCGCTGAGAACCGTTTTCTTAAGAGGAATTTATAAATCAAGGAAGCCGATATTTAGCCCACGGGCTTTCGGTAACTAGCCCAAACCCCTACCTTGTCGTAGGGGTTTAAGCCAATCATAAGATATTCCGAGATACCCAGCAATATTGACTCTATCCTGCCAAGACCACTTTTAGATCTAGGTTGCAGTCAGACAATCCTGGTCAGACCTCACCAAGACCTCAGTTACATTTAATTATGCCCTGTCGTCCCAGTCTAAACTTATGATGACTGAGATCCGCGTTGCGAGGCTACAGAAATATAACGAAATAAAACTCCATCTACAGTCAGCCCTCCGATAACTTAGTCTATCGTTTCGGGCTAGAAAGCTAAGTTATCCGAGGATCTAAGTTGTGTGAATTGCCCCACAATTACGTTTCTATAGCAACAACCGTATATCTACATCCATTCCCCCCCAAAAAACCCATGCAGCATTTGAAAGATGACGTAGAGTTAATTGAGCTGAGTCGAGGCTTCAAGATACTATTAGCTGGCTAGTAGTCCAAAATGCAATATCAATAGCAGATTTTTCTCAATCCAGCAGAAGAACACCAAGGAGCAACCGTGGAAATGAACGATGGCCAAACAATTCAAATGGGACAACAGCCCGCTGAAGGAATTGAAGAGGTAGTTGACATAACAAATCATGAAACTAGCAGAGTAGAAAGGCTCAAATCACTGCGCACAGTGGTTTCTCTTCTTGATGGCCCCAAGGAGAAAGATATGAATTTCTCTGTAGACACATTGAACGCAACCAGCACGAAGTTGGATGCACTTCTAGTTCTCAAATTACCCTAGAGAGATGACCCACGTAATTCAAATTCCAAAAAAACCCTTTCTTTGGAAAACTTTGTTTTCAGCAAGTTTAGCTAAGTTCTAGATTATTAGTACTGAACCAAGTCGATTCAGCCAAAGTTACTTAGTCATGCGAGGATCTAAGTGTTAAAGAACTAAATTATCAGAGGGTTTTCTGAACTGTATTCATAGGCCGCTAAAAAAGTCTGCTTATTATATTAAGTGATACAAGACGATGTGGGTGTGTGAGAATTAACAAAAGACCTCTTTTCTTGACACTCACTTAAGGGGTTGGGTAATATACTATGCTCAGTTTACGCTATTTATTAGCTACATCCTAACTTTTATAATTTCCCTAAAACACCGTTTGGTTAAAGTCTTAATAAATGCAGCTGAAGGTCTGAATTTTTTTGAAATCAGGGGTAGGAAGTAAAGATATATGATATATAAAGCTAATAGTAAAACATGAAAATATATGTCCTGCTTAGTTCTTGCACCCGAAACTAAATTGATATTGTTTGAAGAATTGAAGAAAGAATACATTAAAAGGCACCTTCACAAGAAATTCTGATCGTCACGTAACAAGTAGAATAAGAATATGTCAGAACGTGATAAGTGGTGCTGTTGCTCCAACGGGAAATTTATGATAATTGATTAAGTGCAGCTAGGCCATACTTCATAAGGAATACTTCAACGCCGAATTACCAAAACCCTGAATAAAAGGTCAGGCAGGCAGGCAGAGAGGTAAAACCTGATCATAGAAAAATACGAGAAACCTCGTGGAGAAGAATGTATCAGTCAATCCAATAGCGCTTGCGATTGTTAAACGGTTATGGAAGTGTAGATATTTTTTCTTCATTTTGGAATTCCGAAAGAAGATGAGAGAGAATCAGTGTAGGTAATAGTAATTAATTAGTAATTAATCAAGAGACACCCAGCCTTCTTAATCCTTGTAAAAATACACCCAACTTGGTATATATTAGGACCAATTTCACACATGTGCCAGTCTTGAAATTATCAGTATGGATATTCCCTGTCTAAGAACAGCCCTTGTAGGTTTTAGCACTAGAATTGCACCACAATGCTAAAAGCTGTATTATTCCGCTACGAATAATTCGGTATATCCCAGCTATACTTGTGCATAAGTAAGTATACTAGTAACATATGTACTTTCGGTAGCATGGCGCGTATTCAAATGCTAAGTAAACAAACCACCACCTTTCGATAAATTATCGTAATCATAGTGCAGATAGACTAGTTGAACAGCTTTAATCATTCATGATTGTGCTCTTACGAATTGATTTCTCTTCGTCGATAATGGGTTCAATAACTTTCTGATCTATACGTGCCGCTAATTAATTACATAAATGTGTATACTGTCTCAATGTGCAAAGATAGTATAATCGCCAGCTTAGAATCCATCACTCAATCAGCATCATGGCTTTCGAGAACCCTCAAATCACGACCTATTAGTCCCTCTCCGAAGCTGAAGCAGTTTTGCTAGCTTAGCAGTCGGATACGCGCCATGCTACCGATAGTACATATATTACTGGTACACTTTACTTATTAGTGTCGTATCGCAAGGGTATTCATATAGAGCACTAAGCTTTCTTCTGACTCGCTCCTATCTTAGCAATGTACCCATTCAACACAGAATGTTCGTCAGCAAAGGTTGCCTGGCCAACATGAATGGAAAATTTGTCTTGCTTAAAGCACCAATGTATATTTAATACGACATACGATCAGACTTCAAAGCTAAAAAAAAAAAACTTAACGTTTGCCTTATCTTGTTATTTTCGATAAAGAGACGTAGGCACCTATTTGTAAAGTAAACAGGTTAGTTGTTGGAGTATTCGTTAATACCGACAGTAGGCAGGTAGGTATAGAGGCAGCATATTTCTAGGGGATTGAACTCCCAGGTCTCAAAGAAAATTGAATCTTCTTCAATTGACTGGAAGCTTTTTCTTACTCAGGTAGATAATTATGCATTACAATTTTCAATTTGAAAAGTATGAACGTTAATTACTGTTACAGGCTATGCCTGTCGCTTATAGAAAAATGGTAAACAAGGAACAACTATTATCCATCACGCCTAAATGGATAGGAGCAATAAACCCTTTACTTTCTAAGCGAATGAATAAGAAAGAGTACACTAGAATGTATCCCCCTTTTATATAACATCGGGAAAAGGGGAAACAAGGGGGTTGGAGATGTAAGAGTATTAAAGCCTTGAGAATCTATAGATGTTCCTTCTTTCCTTCTTTAGATAAAAAAAAAAAAAAAATAGACAGTATTTTGCCATCAAACTTTTCCAACATTATTGCTTTGATGACTTGCCTTTTACAATAACACTCACATTAACATGACTTTTCAAAGCGTGTCTGATTGGTACGATCCACTTCTTAATGGGCCTGATACATTCTTTGCTAATTATTCATGAAAAATCGATACTAATTCTAATATCGTTCGTTCATGATCTCCATGATATAGTGGGAGAATATTTAGCTGATAATTTGTATTTTAAATGTCATGATACTGAATTATGGGGCCTTTCCAATTCTGGTTACGCTGCAATCTCTGTAACTGAGGTTGGAATATGCTCAAGTTTTGAATATGCATACGTAGTGTAGTCATAAATTTCTATGAAACAGAGGATTTTTGCCTGGGTTAAAGCAGACGGTGCAAAAAGAGAACGAGAACGAGAGCATGGAGATTCATGTCCCTTTTGAAATGCCACAAAGGCCTAGTTCGTAATCGTCAAAAGCAAAATGAAGCAAATTCTATAGAGGAAACCTAGACTACCCACTATGCTGACTGCCGATAAAGCATCAATCATTCTTGAAGTGGTGAATAAAGAATATCCATTTGGTTCATAGACACTATCTTTCGGCTACCATCCATTTTATAGTCACAGAGGTGTCTCTTCAATCTCTACTTATTTGCATACGCGCCACAATAGAGATAAAGAAGTGAAGATATGAGGATATCCCTTAGGCATGCATGAGACTATGGAACTTCGTCAAAGCAAACTTTGGAACTCGCATTCTTCTAATTTTTTTGATAAGATTAAAATTCCTTTACATGCATTCATTTGCATAATAGGGAATATGAAAAAAAAACGCTGAAAATATTGTGTCTCAGAATTATCTTTCACAATAATATTAGGTTCCTAGAATTATAGGCGAACTTATCTTCATAGAAATATCACACAGATCGATAATGAATAATCTTCCTATGATCCGGTCTAATACAATTGTTCTAATATGATACCCAGAAAATTTCAAGGCTTGGGGCTTAGATCTTTGTTTCGCCTGAAATATTATCAGTTGAGAACCAAGATCTTTGCTTTAACTAGAAAATAACCAGTTAAGTAATTAGCTCTGCTAGAGTCCTTTACTTTTGTTTATCTCGCACGCTTTGCATGCTAGAAGCACAGCTGGATTTTGGCCGATGGCTCAACTCAATTAATTGCATTTGTCTGAGACTTTTCTTTATCACACCCAAAATATAGTGGGCTGAATCCTAGACGTAACAATGGCTTGAGCAATTGGTCAAGAATCTGGGTCAATTTTTCAGGCACTACAGGTGTGGTAGACCTCATCGAAAATGATTTGTCGACGAAAAGAAAGACGAGTGGATCTCCGGACTCTTGAAGGCACTAATATATGCAAATCAGACAATACATAATGCTGGTGAAATGTTGATCAGATGTAACATCAGAAAGTACCTTGGTCATTGATGCCATCGAAAGGACGAGGGAGGCTACTTCAAAGTTGCGGTGTCAAATGGTCACACACCTCAGGAATTAATGACCTATCTGCTTGATTACTCCCGAATCTTTTATATCAGCACACATTCACAAAGATCACGACGGTAAAACTCTGCGGTTACATCTGTCAGGAAGAAATTGAGGAATTCCACTCCATTATATATCCACCCAGCTACTGCTGAAACATTATTGTAAGTTGCTCTAATATCTTTTGAAGTCAACTACTAAGAGAAATTAGTCCTTTCCCACTATCAGTATCTTTGAGCATCCATACAAAAATGCTAGAAGTATGTCTTTACCCTGAGTTGCACGAGGAAATTAAACTTTCTCCACCTATTGATGTCTGATAGAAATTTTAGCCTTCTTGCGCCTCCAATACTAACTAATGGTGATCTTACACAATCTTCATCTATCTTAGAAACATAAGCTTACTCTTCGGAACAAGAACAGTAATAATTAAAAACAGTAAATCTAATAATTAGTTACTAATGGAAGTATAGATCTGAATTGACTGACCAAACCTGTTGCGACACAACACTGGAAGTATGAAACAACCCAGACTGATAGGATTAGGTTTAAATCTGAGTTAAGCTGAGGCTTTTTAGTGTTAAAAGTAACAACAAACATTAGGTATTCTCCAGCTTAAATATACTTCGCCAAGAGACTAGGGATAGAAAAATGAAAGATGAGAGAGATATCGGAAAACGGTTGCCATTTCTCTAAAAAGAGTAATAGTCAAAAAATTGGTTCCTTTAGGACCCTCGAAACTATTTTATTCTTTTTCAGCCAGTATCAAGACTGGTGTCCGAACGGGAACTCGACCAAACTATTCGGACGGCATCTTGGCTTTAGGATTATGGGCACAAGATAGTCAGTAGAAAAGTATGTTTAGAGATATTCGAATGTAGGCAAATGCATTTTGAACTTGCCGTAAACACCACTTAGTGGACACTAGAAAGACTCACTCGGCAAATTTATTCTGAAGAGACTAGACTTATGCTCATGAGGAGCTAAATAATAGGAGTTCAGTCACTTTTCTTGTGGAGGCGACAAACAGGACATGCTTTTTTCTATCGTTTTCATCACGAGTATTTGTCTCATAGGATTGGTAAATTTCCTGCCTCGACGTTCCATGTGGCTATATCTAATGGAAGAAAGGCACTAGATTCATTTTGGGGAAAAAAAATTATGGAACAATAAACTCAGCTAAGTATGGCGCGTTCATTTTGTCGCAAGCAAAAGGCCTAATTCAACATGAGCGGTTACAGAGAGTGATTTGGTATCAATACGAATACGCATCGTGTCATCGATCCAGGCTTACTCGGGATAACTCACGTCGTTGTGAGATTAAAATTGTTGTTTGGCCTCCTAACTCACTCCTCATACTTGAACTTAATTGAGCATGTCTGGGCTAATATGAGGAGATACGTTCAAGACCACATTACTCTATGATGGGTTACGACCCTAAGAGGATGTGATTTAATTAACTTCGTCAGATAATACAAAAAGGCATGGGATGCAGTACATGATGAACTTTATTTCTGATCTCCTTTGGGATCCATGTTCGAAAGATTTTCCGAATATAATAGAAAAAAAATAAAATCTGATATACCATTATTCAGTACAATAAATAGGTACCCTTGAGATATAACCAAACTCTGTGGGACGCTGTGGATTAATTTGTGGCTTTGATTGGTTACAATTTAACCCTAAACCAATCATGATCGTTGATTCTACCCGAGGCATCCCGCGGGAGGCTATTTATGTGTAGGTCTGGGCGTCTATGATTGGTGTCTAGACGAGGGCAAACAAATTGATCCCAAAACAGCATTTATCCATGAAATAACTGGGATTCAATCTTTTAGATTCAATCTAACTCCCATAAAAGTCAAAATTAATACTTCCTGGCCGCTTAAACGGCGTTTTTTTTTTTTTTTTTTTTTTTTTTCCAAACATTAATAAACCATTAAATGAATCCAGGCTTTTCCTCTTTGATAATACAATCTTTGATGAAGGAGATTACCTCCGCTACGTTTCCACCCTTTTTTTTTTTTTTTTTTTTTCCAAACATTAATAAACCATTAAATGAATCCAGGCTTTTCCTCTTTGATAATACAATCTTTGATGAAGGAGATTACCTCCGCTACGTTTCCACCCTTTTTTTTTTTTTTTTTTTTTCCAAACATTAATAAACCATTAAATGAATCCAGGCTTTTCCTCTTTGATAATACAATCTTTGATGAAGGAGATTACCTCCGCTACGTTTCCACCCTTTTTTTTTTTTTTTTTTTTTAAAAAAAGGCATTCTGAGCCAAGATTTAATAAGGCTTATTTATAGTTAAGAATCTCGGTCATATTCTAGTAAACACAAATTATTTTTGAAAACAAGCATTATTATTATTTATTTTTTTTTTTAAAAAAAAAATTAATAGATTCCAAAACTTTTAATTGCCTTTATTGGCACTATCTTTCTTTCTGCTTCACTAATTCAAAAGTAAGGGGGGGGGGGGTTTAAAAGGTAGTTCTATTCTAGATGACTTTCATATTTCTCTTGCATTAAACCTACCCTTCACGTAACTCGGATACTATTCCTGTGCGAGCAAGACCCTGAATATCTTACATGGCGAGTTTTCTTGAAATAGGATCCTGAAAACTGGCTCATTATATATATATTTATGTATTTATTTATTTAACCTGTAAGAGTAATGCCCAACAGCAGTATCATATCTGAGAAATCCGGGAGAGCAGAGTTTAGAGTGATGATCTCAGTTTACGAGTAGACAATCATGGAGGTCAGCGACTCACACAAAGGCAAGGCTTCTTGGTAGCAAAAGAGGATAGACGTGAGGCATTCCCCCGTCTACTTAGCCCCCACCCCACCCCCTCAAAAAAAAAAAAAAAATCTAAAGCTCCTAGCAGGCCAAGAAGATATTGCACATGATAAGCGCAGAAGAAGCTTTTACTCCTAAAGACTTGTATTTGGCATACAAGGGAGACAGACTTACTCTGGGCCAAAGTTTTAGGCAAATATATCAATATATAGAAATAAGAAGGATAAACATAGGAAATGTGGTTTTGATAGATATAACCTGATTACTCGGAAGTGTGAATGTGTTGGTCATAAGTATACTTTTATATTTTAAGATAAATTAACCAATTCTTTTTTTTTTTTTTTCCCTTTAGATTGTATTAATTTTGACAAGTTTCAAGCAAATTATTGAAAAAAAACCAAAATTCAGGACAACCGAGAAAGAGGAATAGGTAGTGGGAACGAAAGAATGAAAGATAAACTCGCGGATAAAATCACAAAAATATTCCATTCATTCCAAAAAATAAATGTAGCAGCGAAGAGGTCCAAAAAAAAAAATAACATAAGTTATCTTATTTATGAATTTTTTTTCTTTTCCTTTTTTTCTTGTGAAAAAAAGAAGCTGCCCTCACACGAACCAAACGCCTGTCTCTCTTGCTTTTTTCAAAAATGAAAAAAAAAAAAAAAAAGTAACGTAGGTATGACTTGTGTGGCTCTTTAGAAGAGGTTGATTTTCCGCATAGAATACAGAGCAACAAGGATTGGTCTCGCCTTGAACTCCACCTGACATTGCGGGTAGCGATGGGTTGAGAGGTGAGAAAAGGAAAAAAGGGGCATATGAAAAGTGGATAATACAACAAAAACATCAGTATCATTACTGTGAAATAACTGCTGGCCTGGCTTTTCAATGTAGCTCATAGATTTTCTGTATCACGAATTTTCAATTAACCTTTTTTTTTCCCGAAAACTAGAAAAGGAGGCCTCTCTTAAATGACTCATTGCCATTTTTTTCTTCCATCTTTTCTAAAGCCATTTCTATGTTACCTAAATTAGTAGCATCTAGCTGGTTATTACTAGATACGTTCAAATTACTTGTCGTATTATAAGTATTCGTCATTGTTCCCATTAAAGATGATGACCTGCTTTTTTCGGTACTAATTATTACAACTCGATGCTCACCTAATACAACTATATCAGGCACAATTGTCTCAGATTTAGACTGAGAAATGGGAATTAAATCACAAGCTGAGCAGTACTCTCCTTGAAGACCGACTTCTTCGAACTTGAAGATTTGCCCAGTAGATCCACTCCCAAAGATAGATCCTGATTGATCATTGCCGGATTGTGCAGACCAGTATTTTAAAATACTTGGTATCACTGCATATGTTCCGCCGAGGCGGAAGAGAATAGCTTCATCAGTGCGACGTGTGAGAGATGAAGGAGGAATCTCAATCACCGATATTTGCCCTTTTTTGGGTATTGATGCTTGATTACTGAAAGGATCAACTGACCTACGTGTCCCTGGTGTCATAGGAGCAAATTTGGAGGCTGTTATTTGCGGTGGGCGAGAGCCATGAGTTTTCTTCGATGAATCAATGAATCCAGAAATACTAAATTTTGACTTGGAGCCGCCTTTGACGCCATGGTAATGTAAAGGTCCTTGAGAATTTCCTGTATCCATACGCAAGCTTTCGACGTCCCAAATCCCCCACTCACCTTCGTCATGGAGAACAAGAATTGCACTTCCGTCTAGTATCCATTGTGCATCAGCTATAGCCTTTCGACCAAATCCAGTCTGTGCTACTGCTGCATTTGATAATTTACTCTTAGTAGTTGAAAAATCAGTCATAATAGAAAGAAGCCAACGGCCATGTGCTGAATATGGAGAGTCGGAGGTAGTAGCCTGACTTTGAGGAAGAGAATATTCAAAAATACGGCAAGCTCCTTTAGCTTCAGCAACAAGTAAATAATTTGGTCGCGAAGGAGAAGTATTGAAAGATATTGACCTAGCTGGCGATGCCAAACAGATAGAGTGGAAAGGTTCGGTTTGCAATGTTGGACTTTCCAGTGAACAACACCAGAGAAGTAGTCGTCCATTAAGCTCATGTGAAATTGATGCGATGATATAATGCGGATCACCATCATTGAAATCAAAGATCATGGATATTCCATTCGATATTTTTTCATGGCCATTGAAGAAAAAAACCTTTTCTCCCCATTTCCCATTGGCAGAGTTTGCGGATTCATAAGCGTACTGAAGCTGTATTCGTTCTTTAATTGACGGTGAAGGGGGAGTTATCGGTAAGGTAATGAGACGAAGCAAGTTGTCTGCACATGCGCTTACAAATACTATACGGTTTCCAACTAAAAGCTCATAGGATTTTAGAATTGATGGAGGTAGCACTGCAAGATGCAAAACTCCGATCTCAAGGTTTAGGTCTAGAGTTTGCACAATGCTAGGATACGGATTCAAGGGATCAAATTCCTCTTCAGCTTCAATGAACTTAGATTGGTCATTGAAAGCTGTCACAGGCGCTGTTTCCTCGTCATCAGAATCAAGTGACACAACTACAGGCCCTGAACCGTTGACTTTACGAGTATTTGTGGTTGGCAGTTCTTCTAATAGAAATCGCCGTCCTCCTCTCCATATTATCTTCACTCCATTCTCATGCCCAATTAAGATGATAGAAGAACCATTGGGTGATGATATAGGGTACACCTTGACTGAATGTGTAAACTGAGGAATATCATAACTATAAAACTGTTAAACCAATTTCTCCATCATAAAGTTTAAGTGTCTATGAATACTGACCCAACAAGAAGTCTCTTTAATGACCTCGTAACTCTCGGTTCGGAGAGAAAGTCTCTCATTCTGATTATTATGACTGCTTCGGTCAACCATAGGGACAGAAATAGTTATTTTCTCCATAGGTTACAAGGCTTGTTTTGTTGCAATATAATTTTATCCTTTACGCGTTCTAGGAAATATGTTTTTCCGGTAAACAAACCACTGAACAATAAGAATCCTATACAGAATTGCGAAACTACTGAAGTCATTTACTTACAAGCTTGATCGTAGTAGCCTTCAATACTCTATAACCAATTAAAAATGCTTCAGCTTAAGGATTAACTTTAACATATTTTCTACAGGCTGTTCAGTATAATAGAGTATAGAACATGGATTAAAGTTAACGGTTGTACGGAGTAAGAACCAAATTACTGATATAGCTATACTATGGCATGTTTTCTTAATGTAATAACTCAAAAGCCTTCAATATCTTTTCAAACTTTTTCAATAGTGAAAAGGGATTCTAATTTAAATTACATAAAATTTAAAGATAAGGTTCTGCTTACTAGAGCTGCCGTAGTTTGGGGTGGAGACTCCTAGCCTTATTCGGAGAATTCCATCAACCTGCAATTTTCCCAAAAGTATTTCCCGAGATCAAAAACTTTGATGGACCCAAATCCACTTTTTTAATGCCATGGGAATATCTAAAGACGATCTAGCTCCCTCACTAGGTTTTAACCCATTTTGATAACCACGTAAATAATGTTAATCTAAGATGCCAAAGCCAAGCCGGACCCATTATAAGTGAATGGGTCGAGGGTCATGTTATAGACCCATAAGTTTGATCCAGTTTTTCCTGTCAAGTGTACACTTACTAGAGAACATGCCGTTTTCATTCTGCCTTGGTATCAGACAAGCTTTATATAGAAAGTATAGCACTTGACTTAACTGATTTTGAAATTTAAGAATCAGATTTCCCCACCTGATATCATGTCTCCAAAATTGAACATACTGTCTTTTACCCTATTTCTCTTATTTTCGGCATGGAGCCATTGAATGACAATAAGAGGAGTTTATCTTCTATACAAGCTCCTCCGATTCTGAAAATAAAGTCAAGGACTAACTTGGAGAAAGATGATCAGTCGTCGTCAACTCACACTGCAAAGTCTAGCTTCTCAAGCAAATCCTTTGAGCGGAATTCAATGCCTCCACTTGAGCGCGTCCTAACGCTAAATCTAGATGCTGATGGAGAGAATGTTAATAGACCGTCTCTTACATATGGATCAAACAGAGCCTCACAAACCGACATAAATTGTCGAAACCCACTGTTTGAGGTGAAATTCAGTCCAAATGATCCCGATAATCCAAGATCTTGGCCACGCTGGTACCGTATCTTTATACTTATGACTGTTGCCTTTGGGTCTATGAACGTTGTGACCTATGGCTCGGGTTTTTCGAGAAGTATACCAAGTATTGTGGAAGAGTTTGAGGTAAGAAATAAGATCTTGGTGACAATGGGAGTTTCAGTGTATCTCCTTGGTATTGGTTTGGGAAGCTTAATCTTAGCTCCTTTGAGTGAGATTTATGGCCGGAGACCTATATATACTATTAACATGTTTGTTTATTGTTTATTATATTTGCCAGGTGCCTTATGTAAGTCTTTACCCGTAATTATTGCGGGTAGGTTTCTCAGGTGAGTGAAGTTTTTGATAAGGATTTCGTTCTCTGACCTTTCAGTGCGTTTGCGGGATCAGTAATGGCTTCAAATTCTTCTGGCTCAGTATGCGATAATTTTACCGGGAAGCATAGACCTCTAGCTCTAAGTTTTTGGTCATTGGGGCCGTTATGTGGATTCGCAATAGGTCCATTGACGGGGGGGTTTATTGTCGAATACCTTCATTGGCGTTGGAATAGTTGGATAATGATGATGACATCTGTAGTCGCATGGCTTCTCTTGGCATCAATCAAGGAGACATATATGCCTGTACTACTCAGGAACAAAGCGAAGAAACTTAGAAAGGAAACGGGTGATAGTAGATGGTGGAGTCAATATGACCATGATCTAACCGGTAAGCTAGGTCATGTAGCGATGAACCCATTACTCATTTTGAACTCAAAGTGTCTCAAATATTGAAGAACAATCTTTCTCGACCATTTGTTCTTGCGTTTACGGAACCTATATTATGGTTCTGGAACGGCTACATTACCGTTAGTTGAATTTCTTATGTCTTAATACAAACACACAACACTAATTAATTCATAGTTCATATACGCCATTCTCTATCTATGCTTTGTTGCATATCCAATTGTATACGTAGAAATTCGAGGTTGGTCACCAGGTTTTACAGGATTTGGATTCCTAGGAATAGGAATTGGGACTATTATGGTGATTGCAAGTGAGCCCCTCGTTCGCCGTATATCTAGTCAACGCCAAAGAAAAGTGACCAAAAATGATGTGGCAGCGCCAATTTCGATCGCTCTTGTTTGTATTGCTTCTATCCTATGTCCCCTCGGGCAGCTTTGGTTTGCCTGGACATCAGTTCCTGCTACCATCCACTGGATCTGGCCCATGCTAGCAACTATCCCATTTGGAGCTAGCATTTGCCTAGTATTAGTTCATGGTACTAATTATTTGGCCGAAATTTATGGCATCTATGCTGCAAGCGCACTATCTGGCAATGTGCTAGTAAGAAATGCAATAGGTGGCTTACTGCCTTTGGCAGGGCCTTCGCTTTATTCCAAGCTTGGTCCGCAATGGACAGGTACTATTCTGGGTGTGATTCTGATAATATTGATCCCGGTGCCCTTCATCTTCTATAAATATGGTCATATCATACAGGCTAAAAGTCCAGCAATGAGAAGACTTCATCTAGAGATGAAAAATCAAGAAAACATGAATACTGCGGTTGTAAGCTAAGAGAACTCTAGTGAGAAAAGCAGATAAGATACGTGAAAGAAACGTATCATTAAATGTTTGTTCTTGAGACGGAATTTTCTTGTCGCAACTCATTCCTGCATGATGTACGAAGTTACTTTCACAGGACAGGACATAAGGTAATTTAAAATTGTTGGAAATTGGATAGGAGTTGGATTTGGTAATTGTTATCTAAAAAATGCTTCATAATAATTATTATTGTAATGTAAATTTGATTAGTCCATACGAAATCGCGAATGAGAAAATACTATATAATTTGACAAAATACAAACAACTTCCTAGCGCAACGCTAATTAATTAATAATCTTGACGGCTTCAATTGTAACATGTTTGCCCCTCCGTTACTCCCTAGCACAACATCCACGGTACCTCTGCCAACTGATTCTACCGGCGAAGTCCACTTCAATTGCGTCCCAATTGGCTAGTTTTCTCTCACTTAATCTATTACTAGCTTTTCAAGTACTGTAGATTCTGCACATTTCGCAAGATCAGGTACAGACACTGTTTGGAAGTAGGTGGCCCAAGTGAACAAAAAAACATCGCAAAAAACTCAGTACCTAGGTTTTGACTGAGTTCTTTTCGTACGATCAATCAATTATCTCAATTCCCGAATTACTGTGTATAAGAAGTAACTTGCTGTAACATATCTATATCGGAAATTTCTGTGACTTTCAATAGTTATGGCCACTTCGACACAGTTTGCTTACAGAACGCTCCAGGGTATTGGAATTGTGGATGCTGCTCCAAAATATCAAGCCTTGTCCGGGTTTGAACCGCCCGCAGGTAATTGCCGATGCTGTACGTATTCACCTTGTGGTCAATACTTTGGCTGGTCTTCAAATGAAAATGTCACTGTCGTTGAAACAACTGGAGGCAAAATTGTTACCTCTCTCAAGATTCCTAACGTTAACGAGCTTGGATTTTCACCAAGAGGATCCTACTTGATCACGTTAGAGCGACCTTCAAAAAATGAGGCTGGTGATGCAGTAAAGAACCTCAAGGTATGGCGCACTGTTGAGGACCTCGCTCCAGGAATCGAGAAAGAGGTTGTTGGTCAATTCGTTCAAAAGTCCCAGTCTGGCTGGAATCTACAATATACATTTGATGAAAAATACTGTGCTCGTGTTGTCACGAACGAGGTGCAATTCTATGAAAGCGTTGATTTAGGAAAAGTTTGGACAAAGCTTAGGGCAGAGGGTGTATCTGATTTCTCTATTTCCCAGAGTAATAACCAATCTGTAGCTATTTTTACTCCCGAGCGGAAGGTGAGTCAAATCATTAAATCAAATTTCAACCTAACATAACTCTAGGGCCAGCCAGCTTCCGTTAAGATCTTTCATGTTCCACAATTCAGTTCACCAGTGTCACAAAAAACCTTTTTCAAAGGTGACAAAGTTCAACTAAAATGGAATCAACATGGTACAACTTTGATAGTCTTAGCACAAACCGAAGTTGATAAGACTGGAAAGAGTTATTATGGGGAAACTACATTATATGTCTTGAGCGCAAACGGGGGATTTGATTCAAGGATAACTTTAGACAAGGAGGGCCCAATTCATGATGTGTCATGGTCACCAAACTCTAAAGAGTTTGGAGTAATTTATGGATACATGCCAGCCAAAACGACGATTTTTAATTCTAAAGCTATAGCAACTCACTCTTTTCCACTTTCTCCACGAAACACAATCCTATTTTCGCCATCCGGAAGATTTGTCTTAGTTGCCGGTTTCGGAAACCTAGCTGGTCAGATGGATATATACGATCTTGAAAAAAATTACAAAAAGATATGTACTATCGAAGGAGGAAATCCAAGTGTGTGTGAATGGAGCTCAGACAGCACGTATATCTTAACTGCAACAACTAGCCCTCGCTTACGTGTTGATAATGGAATTCGTATATGGCATGTTGGAGGCAGTTTAATGTATAATCAAGATATGACAGATTTGTATCACGTTACTTGGAAACCACACCATATTCTCGTTCTTCCTGATGTGGATCCATTGAATACAATCCCTACTCCACATGAATCAGCTTTAGCCTATCTCGGGACTGTAAAAACACCTTCAAAATCAGCTGGTGCATATAGACCTCCTGGAGCACGGGGCTCTTCCACTCCACTTCACTTCAAACGCGAGGATGAAGGAGGTGCTGCCTATGTCGTTAGCAATGCTTCACCACATACATACTCTAGTGGCTTCAGTAGACCCCGTAGACAAGTCCCCGGCGCAGAGACGGTTAATAGCACCCCTGGGGGAGAACATCAGTCTACAGGAGGAGATGAAAATCTTTCTAAAACAGCCCTCAAGAACAAGAAAAAGCGGGAAGCAAAGAAAGCTAAGGAAGCTGATGCTAAAGCAGCTGGTATTTTGAACAAAAGTGGTCAGAAAGATGATCACAATAATCCAGAAGGTCGAGATCGTCAAGAACACATACGGAGTCAGTCCAAGAGCCGACAGGATACCCATGCCCATTCACAGCAAATTTATCGCAATGGCACACCTCAGTCTGGTGGAAATCGGCCCAATCACCCATATCTTCAGAACCCGAGTCAACAAGAATATCAAAACAATTCGGCTAATCCCAATTCAATTCTAAAATCTACCGACTCTTCTTTAATGAGTCCTAATGGTGTTAGCCAACATTCTAAGAAACTTCGAGCACTTCAAAAGAAGATACGAGCAATTGAGGATCTGGAGTTGCGCTTAGCTGGAGGCGAGATACTAGAAGATACTCAGTTAAAGAAAATTAGCACTAAAGTGCAGGTACAAGCAGAACTTTTAGTAATGGAAAATGAATGAACACAATCTGTATTTCAGCCACCATATCAATTGACTCTATCTAACATTTTGGAATTAGGGTACTCATGTTAGACAAGTTCCTAATCTTAAACTATCGAGTAAACAGGATGATAATTTTTTATGATATCTTCTGTGAGAAGTTTTTTTTTAATCTATTTACCAATTCAACACTTAAAATATATGATTAACTAAATGTTCCGAATAGATTATCAAATCTGATCAAAACTCATTTTCGTGAAGTTTCTGACAGCAACTCAAATCAATCAGACCCTGTTTGCCAAGACATCGCCTATATTCCAATGAACTGTAAAGCTGTGGTAAATCTCACTTCACGTGACTTATTTAACCTATCGGAATTTACATTTATCCTATTTGAATTATTTATATGACACGTCTCTTTTACGCCGGTTTACAAGCTCATGACAGAGTATTCATCATCCAGCTTAGGTTAGGTCATATCTCTTGAGATTTATTATTTTTATTTTTATTTACATAAATCTTTAGATTCGAATTATCAACATAAAAAAATTGAAGGTACTCACTAAAACTTGTCTGAAATGTATTTATTTTGCCGCCATCGATGAGTCTGCGATCAAAAAGATGAACATTTAGAAAAATCGTCAAAAAGTTTATAGAAGACGAAAACTATACAATCTGGATCGACAGGATAATTTCATAAAAGAGATCTGCTCTTCGATCTATTTGATTTGAGTTAAACCTAAAATATGTACTTGCTAAAGTAAGCTATCTGAAATTAAATTTAGGCCTAGGTTAGTAAAGTTAATATCAGGTTCTTTCTTCAATTCGATTTATTACTGACTGTGTAAAGGGTTCAATTTGAAGAAAGAAAAGTAGATCGAATGATCTTAAATTAGGCCATGCGCTAGCATGCAGGAAAGTTTTGGTAAAATTGTGGTTTTTGATTCCCACATTGAGCAACCAGAGAATCTTCATTTTTTGGAAAATTCCCAGGATTTGACTAGAGAAAAGATCCTCTCTTGACCTTGAAAGGGAGATAGAAGTATGACTGGTTGATTAATTACCTCTGAATGCAGCCAGTGTTAGTTAAACAGAGGTTATTTCTTCATTTGAGCCATTTGCTTTATGCTTCATAGTTTGGTATTTATTTATCTTCTTAAATATTAGGATCTACTTCCGAACAAACTTTGTCTCAAATGTCTTCGGGGATCTATCACAATCCACATTACTAATGTCTACTTTCCGTAGCAATTATCAAATAAAACTATTTGGAAACAGCATCAGAATTGGTTTCTTTCTATAAAATTGCGGCCTGAGAGAATTGACGACTATCTTCTTCAGCCGATCAATTGTGCAATCTATTAAGACATAAACGCCAACATATAAGTAAAAGTTAATAGCCTTCCCTGCATTGCAGGTAAGACTAGCTATTAATATCTGTTTTGGAATTAGGGTGCGAGAATAGCTTCATTTACAGTACAAATTATGCTTGATTGAACGAGTTTTCCAATATTGATTAGATTTATTTCTGATGATGTTCTTATCAAAAATAATACAACAAGCTCTTTGTATCAAGGGGGTTTTAATTTTTGGTTTCTTGGCTCAATGCTTACCTTTTCCTATTAGTAATAAGGAAAAAAAAAATATAAAATAAAAAAATAAAATAAAAGGCTTTGTCAGTTATAATTTCCTCGGGTCATATTTTCTTTTGTGTTTTTATTATATGGTTTGTCATAGATGTTGAGGAGTTTCCAAGATGATTGACTGACTTGCAAGTAGGTGATAAAACGGTTCAAGGTTTCAAGTTGCCAAAAAAACCCTTGCAAGTAATAATACATAATTCATATTATGATATACAATTAGTCAGTATTTATGCATGGGCTACCTATGTAAGCAATAGCAAATGAATATCGCTAATTACTATGCCTGGAATTTGATTTTCAACAGCTCTAAAAACCCCACTTAGATATATTGCGAAAAGGATTGGGGACATAGGGGACTCCTGGGTACTCCTGTTCGGATAGGTCTGTTATTGCCTGTATGCCCATCTATTACAAATTGAAGTCTCCTATCTATTGAGAAAGATTTCGCCCAGCTTATAATATTACCGTCTACTCTTTTCTTTTCCATGTAGGAGAAATTCCTTGCTCACGTGATCGAAAAGCCCTTCAACGTCCATGAGCAATAGTCCTTCTTTATTTCCACGAGCCTAGGCTTCTTGGGTAGATTATACGACCCTAGCCACTGCATCTACAGAGCTTTGGTGTTTTCTGCTCTCCATTTTGGCTTTCATGGAGACTGTTTTCTCTTCCGCACCAGTCTGAAAGAAGCTCGACAACTACTTTCTCCGAGACCTTTCCCGAGGCAATTCAATAGGCTAATGACTCTGTATGATTTGGCTCATGTATTATCCAGCTTATCAGGTTTTTTCGAAGTAAAATTCTCTCTGCCCCCTTTCCATGTGTGAGGATGATATTCCATCCGTACACATTGCTTGATCAGGGATACTAACCCTGTTTGCTTCCCAAGACCATAGTAATCGTAGTGCTCTGAAAATTTAGCGTGTCTGGGCAAGGAGATTTCTTGCACTGAGGACGCAAATAGAGCTCTTTGCACTAGGCTTTAAGTGACCAACTTGTGAGGGTTGCCTCCCTAAATGACAAGACTGAGTGAATTTTCCTGCAGGTGGTTCCGGGAAGGCTTGATTTTCTAATCAAATTCTTCTTTTTTTTTCTTCGATACTAACTGCAAGCATGCCAGCCGAGAGTCCTTTGAAGCCGAAGTCGTGGAAACTTCGTATGGCTTTGTAAAGTGCAATGCTGTCCAAGACCGCTCTTGGTCATCAAATCTTCCCCAAAAGGACTGTGTTGTTGCTTTTTTCTGAGTTTTTAGGGTTTGTAATTGAAAACTCGTTGGACTCCTCCGTTCCCCGAAGAAAAAATATCCAAACAAGTCCGCTTTGCTCTACGTATAGTCCTATAACACACGTTACGCACCAGGTCCTATATATATATATATATATATTTCTATAATAAGTTGTATTCCCCTCCGATGATTCAATCTTTTTTTTTTTTTTTTTGTAACTCTAGCCTCATCCTCTGCTTCTGGGGAGGAGTGGGACGGGGCAATAAAAATATTTACTGGCTAATTCTTTCCTAGCCATAGTAAAGCTGAACTAGATTTCGATGAAGAAATAAAACATATGAAAAAAATAAATGTAAGGATATGCTCGCTCTTTATTGAACAAAGGAAAAAAGGACTAACTGGGCGTCCTCGATGAGTTACCTCACGTGCATACAAATATGGGCCATCTTTGATCAATGGAGAAAGTCACTACTTCAATTATATAAAAGCACCTCCACGGGAAAGTCCATTCATTCCCTTGTCATCTTCTTCGTGGGTGATTTTTTTTTTTTTCATTAGTCAACACTGTACGTAGCAGCCAGCAACTTTTTAAATTTATGTATATATATATATATATATTTAAAAATCCTTTTTCTACTTCTATATATTATCCGTAAAGTAATGGATAATTACATCTCAGATAAGGGGACCTTTTGTCAAATTATGAATAAATATTCGATGTAAAAAATATATAAAAATACATATATAAAAAAAGAAAAAATAGAAATAGAAATAGAAATAGACATTCATATCAAATTTGACTTCCCAAATATATGAATAAAAAAAAAGAAGTAGAATTATTAGAATACTCGAGTCTAAATCTCTAAACTGTACTCATTTAGGTCTATATGTATTTCTACACAACCTTTCGGTCTATATACATAACTCCGCAAGTAAAATTCATGATATATATTGATCTTTAATTTAAACGTGTTCTATTGCCTCTCATTCTGAATCTGCTCAGCATAGATAGACCTTCATAATTTGTAGCTCAGTGAGAGCCTTAACTTGGCAGATGTTTTATAACTTTCCGAGATAGATAAAAAGAATCTTCCTTGTTAGAATATTCGAATATCTCCGCTAGTTACAGTTTTGGAACTTGCTCTCATGTAAAATCACGATGATTATGTTATACTGCCATTTCAAGACAAGATAATCTAGTCGGGTGAGCACATCGTAGTTGTTGGGTGCTGAAAATATTTAAGTTAATATTTTTATTACACTAGAAGAAAAAATAGGTGTGAATCTAAAAACTTTCGTAGCGGTGTTTCGTAAATCCACCCAGGACCTCATATCTTTCATGAGGGTTTTTTCGCACAGCAAAAAAAGACAAAATACCACTCAATGTAGATGCGATGGAGCACTTACGGCCTAAGTCCAATACATGATTTGGTTGCTAATAGTAAGAAAAATTTAAAAAGTATCGACTGTTTAATTTAGAGTAATTCAACTCAACCGCCCGTAAATCGAAGCAGTAAGATTTAAGATTGTCGACCTATTCCCGACCCTGTCGATTGTTTGTAACGCCTTTTGTGGCCGGCCTTATCCTTGTCATGAAAATTCGCTTGCTCCGACCGTTAAACCAATATTTTACCCAGCCAGTTGTAAATGTGCACTAAAAATAACAAAATATATAAAATCTTAGCCATCCTCTCCAAATCACTTGCAATTCATTCTCCTTCAACACCAAACCCATAGCTTACTTCATCAATAGACCTAATATCACTCGGACTACATTCATATACAGGAGCCAGACTAGACGTACGACCCGATAATTTGGTTATTTCGCTATTTCTGGTTATATCACTACTATTATCAGGCTGGCTCATCTTCCTTGAAATTTCTGATGATCCAGAGGAAACCAATGACATATGGCTAGGCGTATTTCGCACGTCAAATTTGAGTTGCGAATTAGAAAAATTCTGTCGAGGCGGTGACGATTGTACGGAAGACCAAGATTTCATTGAGATTTTTTCACGACTGGAATGACGTGCACTGATCCTACCATTCTTTATCTCTCGAAAGTTAGTATGAGGTTTATTTGGTATGTAAAAAAAAAAAAATTGTGAAAAACACTAGAAGGCTGAGTTTCGTACAAATGATTAGATTTTAACATGATATTTAGATGTTAAGAAAATATGGAAAATTTTATTGAAAACAACCTCAGATGGGAAGTACAAAGAAAATAAGTGGAATAATAGAAATTTAATATAAGGAGAGATTTTGAGGTAAGGTAAATAGTCCAAGAAAATTTAATGATAGAATTTGAAGCTCGATTGTGAATTGTATTAAAATATTAGAGTAGCTTACCTGTTTCGCATAACGCAGCCCACAGCTATTGCACAAGTCTCTATGTCCGCTTGGCCCCCTCCTCCATTCTGGAGTTACACGAGTGTGACAATTTGCACAATCTCTTTGCAAGTAGCCTGCAGCTCTACGTCGCTTTCTTTTCTTCTTGTCAGAAAGTAAGGTGGCAAGCTCTTCGGCTAATATACGGTTGGACTTCTCCATCTGGCGAAGTTCAAATTGCCAAGATGTACACCGGGTTGTTTTCAATTCATCAAATATATTTGATGTTGATGCTAATGAAACATGCTGAGTACCAATGATAAGACCTGAGCCGCCAGCTTGAGACACAAGAGGCGAAGAATCAAAGAACTGAGATGTTTCAAAATCTTGTACTTTTGAGCTTTTTGATGAGTGTGGGGTATTACCACCTGTCGATTTTAAAGATGTTTTAATCAACTTAGTTTGGGCGACAAAGAAAGTTGGTCTCTGACCTTTCGAGGAATCACCAGGAAAAAGTGTGGTTTGCGCTTGCATCATCAAACCTCTTTTACCCAGTATTTCATGCCTATGGGTTATTATTTTACCACTTCGTGCTTTATCTAGAGACTTGCGAAACTCTAGTTTCGACTCTGTTCTCATTAGAGCTTGGATACTTGTACCTATAAGATCACTAGGTGATCGATCTAACAAGTTCCGTACACTCGAAGAAACAAATAAAAACATTCCAGAGATTGATATTTTATTCCACATTTCACTTTCTCCGATTCCACCAGCAGATTCAATATCAAATCGATCGAGTGCATATACAGGTCTTTCTCGACCAATTAAAATTATACACTTCCGTCCCTTTCCTTGCTCTATACATAATGAGCCATGACTTTCAAACCAGGTATAGCCGCTTTTCTTCCTCCTAATTCGGAATACTACGTTGACAGGAGTTCCAGTTGATGTATCTTTGAGCTCTCGTGTGACAGATACAATATCACTTGGGTGACAGACTGATGAAAGCGCTGTACCAACAAGCTCTGATGCATCATATTCAAGAACGCGTCGACTAGATGGGGATAAATAAAGGAAAAGTCCTTTGAGAGAAATAACATGAACAACATCATCCGTATTTTCAATAAGTATCTTATCCCACATCCGTCTCATTAATTCTGATTCGGTTCCAGTATAAATAGAAGCCAAGACTGTAGAGACATCTTCCTTACTTACTGATTGGCCAAAATCTAATGTCTGCCGTAACGTGGAAGCTGAAGACTGATATATATATCTTGGCATCCTGCTTTGGCAATAATTAACATTAAAATTTCCATTTGCAGTTCTACCCTCAACTGAAGCTGGCGTCTCAACTAAGTCGATCTGGAACCCAACAAAATATCGGATGGTCAGATCATCTTCTCCAGTGATTGGTATTATTGTGAGTATATTCATAAATGGCTGACCTCCTTTGCGATAATTTATCACACTACGCTGAGTCTCTTTATTTGCCATTAATCTTTCCTTTATGTACCGCACTGAGTCATTGTCTACAAATTCTCTCTTTGAACCAGCTGCCACTTTACCACTTGGAGATTGAAGGAAGCGACAATTCTGTCCTTTTACTTCGTACTGACCGTATCCGGTCATTTGCTCGAAAACTTCGGAAACATATATAATAGGAAAGTCGTACTGTAAGGCATCGCATACGGTAAATGCACAAGATAAGTCTACTTTTCCGAGTTTTATTTCTGGATCTTTCCTTGTCACAACCTTCATGAGAGCTTCTAGCAAATCAAATCCGCTTCGACAATATACATTTTGATAAGAAGAATTGGACTGCTTCTTTGGTAACTGATTTGTTATTGCCGTAGAAGGTGCTGGGAACAAAGATTGGGGTTTCTCTTTTTGTGGAAAAGAATTTGACGGATTATTAGTCTCAGACGGGCTTAAATTTGTTATAGACTGTAGTCTTGCTGGATTTACTGGATTTGCTGGGGAGCTAAATACTGTTTTTTCATTTTGATTATTTTGAGTAGTGCGAGGTGATGTAATATTGATCGTATCTAGATTCGGTAAGGGCTCACAACGAGAAGATAAACTTGGTTGCTGTGGCGTTCTAATCATGTATTCACTTTTTCCTTGGGTGAGAGCCGTACTTTCAGGACACATCGAAAATTGATGATTAAACAGTTGAATTCCGCAATTATCATCCTCCATAAGCCAATCAATTCCTGCTGGTGTTGACATCATATTTTCGAAAACATTTTCATGCCTATTTGGAAGCATTTGATTTGAACGTATCATCACATCATTTCCCTGTATACTTTGTTGCAGTTCAAATTGAGGAGCACAGAGCTTAGTATCGCATTCCATTTCATTGTAGTATGCAGATTCAAAGGCCCCTGAGGATCTTCTGCGTGATTCCAGATTCGTCTGTTCATTCGCAGACATGTATTGAAAGCCATTTAATCCGCCACCCTCGATGCTCATATCTGACACAGCTGAATCATACTCGGCGTTGTTATTGATAAATCGACCCGTTAAGCTCCGTCTCCGCATCATTTCTTTATCATTCGCTCTGACAATATCATCCAGCGAATTCCCTGCGGTTTCCTGGGTGTTTTCATGCATTAGATTAATTGGCTCAGCGAGGTATGGCGGACTATGGCTATTATAAGCCGCAGGTGCCCCATTCAACTGAACAATCTCACTTAGCCTTCGGGCTGTGTATAGTTGAGGCAATCGTCCAGCTGAATACTGTGAGTCATTCAAATCATTCATATTCCACGTATCTATCTTTTCAGAGTGAAAAGTAGTTTCATAAAAATATTTTTGTAGTTGCTAAGGTATGGCCTCATGACCGCTAAAGTACAAGTACTGATGTCGTCTTAGTTCTCCAGGGGAAAGAAAATAAACTTATATTGGGCTGATGGATAAGATAGTAATATTTTACACGGAATAAGAGAATTATATGCGTGATTATTATTATTATGGCAAGTATTGTAACGTATCTGAAGTATTGATCAGAGAGAGTCTACATAACAGCTTAGCCAATGTGATAAATGTGCGAGCGAGATGAGCAAAATGAATGTGCTCAGGATTATTGCTTGATTACTTTATGTTTTTTGCTTGCTCCAGAGTGTTTATGTTCCCTTTCCTAACCAGCTGTAGGTTGTGGTTCCAGTTTCTAGCTTTAGTTAATATGAATTGCGCATTTTAAGACTGTAGCATATGTATATATATATGTTGTATTAATCATTCTGACAAGAGATATGAAAAAAGATTAGATTAAAGATAATTAGCAAGATTCAAGAAGAAACTGTGTTTGCTCGATAAGACCTTGATGCGCTATCTAAGAGATGGAGAGAGTTTCCAAGGCTTGGCATTACCGTTTACCAATTGCCATTTTTTTATCTTGATGCCTGAGGCAAAAATTAAAATCTACACGCACTAGAGTCACGGGAATTGCATTGTTCGGCCAGGACTCACTTACGTGGTATGGCCATTATCCTGGTAATACCAAAATTACTAAAAGATATTATCTAACCTTAGTGTTTTCAAATTTCCAACCCGATTGGCTGGTATTACATGGCATGCAGAGTACATGAGCTCTGAACAACAACGCAACTATTTAAAAGCTTCTTGTTTTCCCCGTTGAGACTAGAGGATCCAAATTACAATAAAGCACATCATAACAAGTTGCAGTCTTTATCTGGAAAATAATCTTGTTCCTAGAAAAGAAGCAGATCCAGCGATTTCCAATCAGTCTTGTCCCAATTGCTTTTTTCTCTGTGTATCTGCCTCGAAAGAATCTGTATAAGAGCGTGTATGTACGATCAGGTTGAATTGGTGAGCATGAAGGCCTAATTATTGTAAATACCACTAGCTAGCAGAGCTACGTTGATCGATAGAGCAGTAACAACCTACAGGTCCGAAGATAAGGCAAAGAATCTGGACCCAGCAAGACGACATACCAGTATTCAAGTTCTACTTTGAATTATTGGCCTTTAACATAGCTACAGACTTTTCTTAACGTGAAATGAGGGTAGCAGCTGAGATGAGGCCATGAAAAGAGCGAGTGAGATTCGTTGGCATTCTCATGTTTGTGTTGCTTGAATGATTCTTTAATACGTGTAAATCGAAGGGTTTGGAAGAAACTCTCATGCTAGATGGAAGCCCACAGTGAGACTTATGATGAAATGTAATAACTGAAGCATATCTTACTTAACCTGCACGTAGAGAGGAAACATGTTTTGTACTGTGCAATCCTGTGGGATATCAGTAAATCAAAAGGAAGCTTGACAATCCACAACCGAATTTATATAAATAGAGGCCATGAGAAATTCATATAGTTATGTCGTATTTTAAGGATTTTAAAGACATCGAAATCGCAGAATATACTCGGGATTTTGAATTTCCTACATATATTTTTTCCGCATGTTTTAGACTCAAAAATAGGAAAATCAATCATCCCATGTCCTAGTAAGCTTCGAACTCTTAAGTATCCTCATAGTATGACTCAACTGTGGATAAAAGTAGTTGGAGTCCGACACGAGTGCATATTGCCACCTGTCTTGGATCTTTAGCAATGTCTAATCAGCATTCTACTATTGTATGATGAATCACTGCATGCAGGGCGAGAGGGAAATAGGTGAAACTCCAATTTTTATCACTGACGTAGCAGGCACAAGCCCTGCATAACAAAAGCATGGTATATCATGTATAAGCCTGTCCTGCATAAAACGCGTACAGCCGAGATCTGCGTTCAGGTTATTATATTTTTTTTTTCACAATCCTGATTTGCGCTTGATCCGCAGTAAAAGTGTGAAAGATTTTGCACAGTTACGGACACTTCAAAACTTCAATTTCTTCCGTTAGAAAATAAAGCAAACCTGCTTACAAAGATCGTGTAAATTGTCTAAAATAGTGAAAACAAACGAAGAATTTGACGCAGAGCCCAAAGATGTAAAAAGATAGTTGATATCTTAATAATTGATACAATTTCTCGAAAATCACAAAAAAAGAAAAAGTGGGCCTGAGTGAATGTCGTTTTTTATGGACCAAAATTACTTTTCTAACACACGTGATGTATCACCTGATAAAGAGCCCCTGCGGTGATGGATCAGTTCAAAAACAAATACGAAAAGCAATGGGCAGAGATAGGACTTAATTGAAGAAAACTCCGTTCTATTAACCTATCGAAGCAAGTGCCATCCGCATCAAGCAAAGGTCTGGATCAACAATGTGGCCTAAATGTAGGAGACATTCGATTCGTTTTCTTTACCGCAGCTAGTTCATCTGTAGAGCGGCACTTGATCCCCGTTCGTCCTCAGAGTATTCGTATTTTTTTTTCTTGCTTGCAACTAACTCTGCTTGGTGTTTTAGGAATTTAATTGAGTATGACAATGACCACCAGATTGCAAAAGAGACCCAAGGCTAAGCGAGATTTTACCCTGTGGTGCCTTTCTTGGTGAGTGGATAGCCGTTTTGACACAGAAGGTATCAATCATGTGATGTGTCATCGGCACCCCTGACGCCTCTCTCCAGGCCGGATGGCTTAGTGGTAAGGCGTCCGGATTGGATTCCAAGAAGAATCTGGGTAGTAAGTAGTATAAGCACCTACCTCATTCGAGACAGAAATGGCCGCTGCTTCGGGTCCGGCAGACGTGTAGACCTATTTCCATAGAACTCGTAAAAGTTGATTAAACATACATGGAATGATTAAGGGTTTCCTCGCTTTTCCCTTAGCCGGATATTTACATTAGAAGGAGGGCATGCAAACATCCACACCTCCTAAGTCGTGATATCCATTTTCTCAGGTCATGTAATTAATGTAAGCTGAGTGTCACGGTCCACATTTTTATGTTAGCCTATCAGCTGTATTTTCA
The DNA here is from genome assembly GCA_003957845.1 of Oidium heveae. Lineage (NCBI taxonomy): Eukaryota > Fungi > Ascomycota > Leotiomycetes > Helotiales > Erysiphaceae > Oidium > Oidium heveae. The sequence continues at coordinate 8,197 of QVIK01000130.1, read as the reverse complement.
TAAATTTGGGTTCAGCGTCAAATTCCCTGTGTGTAGACTGTTTCAGATATCTTATTTTACTTGTAAATCGGCTGTCAAATTTCATGGTGAAGAGAATCGTAGTCCATAAAGTATCCGCAACTATCTATCTTGGGAACCTTTTTTTGCTCCAAATTTTTGTACATTCGTACATTCATTCTACTCACTGAAATGTGAGAAAAATGCTTGTGTATTTAAAATAACTCACAGATTTTGCGGGTTGAGCAAATAATCATTAACACGAAAAAGTAAAAGAAATAATTGAGGAGCTTTACATTGGCTATTTCCTCATTTGGCAGTTGTCGGTATTTGTTAAGATGGCAAATAGTAATACAGACAAGAAGACACTCAATCGATGCCACAGAAAGCTTATATTTTTCGACGTCCCATCACCACAGCTGGGGGACGCAATTTTAAATTTATAATACTCTTCGTCAGTCTGTCACAAACCTTGCAGACTTCTCTGCCTTTCAAACTCCATTGTGATTGTAAATCACGCCGTATCAGCATTGGCGGACCCATTGTCTAGTAGATAAGCCCAGCCCACTTGTTACTCTGCAATAGGGCAGAAATTATCCAGTTTTCGAGAGTGCTATCGATTAGACCCACGGCCTCAAATGACCCATCCCATATTAGTCATAACTTGAAACTCAGTCCCTGAGATCTAGAAATGGAAAGCACATCAGACTCAAGCTCATCACTTTTGATTTGGACGAATCCAATGTAGGGTTCAGACACCGATAAAGGTGCTTCGGTGGCTGGGGCGCAATCTTTATCACATCAGCCGAAAACAACAATAAAAACAATAAAAACAAAAAAAAAAAGATTGCAAATGCGAACCCGGCCGATATGATTGGTTTGATTGCACATGAAGTGCCAGTTCCCATATATGAAGTTATGTGCTGCGGAGTTGGCGTTTTGGGCGTGGAATTTTTCCTATTAATTAAGCTTTATGACGGTTACTCAATCTTCCCATCCCAGTGGCATGCGCTTGTGCGCTTGCTGGCGGATGCTTATTAAGCTTTGGGCCTTATTTTAACCTTTTGTATAATTTATCACCATCGATGTTGATGGAAATCGATGTTAAGTAGGTCGAATTTCATAGAAGATGGAAGATTCCCGGTCCTCATGAAGCTAGATGGCTAATACGACTGGGATAATGAATGTATGTATGTATGTATGGGTCGGTCAAAACATGGGTGTGGGCTTGACCCGGGGGG